>CAUYRH010044597.1:0-35133 GCA_963574655.1 Perodicticus potto
AGGACCCGTGATCCTTTTTTCTCTGCCAGAGTTTCCATGTCTCCATCAGCCAGCTACACAAAAAACCTAAATGTTTTCCAATTTTTAAAAATTGTGATAACTGACTACACACTTGATTCTCCTTCTTCACTTCTCATGCTCACTCTTAGAAGTTCTATCTCTTCTACCTCCACGTTCTTCCACCCTTCTACTTCTACCAACTTTACTCCAGTCCAAGCTGCCACGTTTTCCACCCTGTGCCACCACAAAGGCCTACATAGATTCATCATTTCCCCTCCTTACTCTCCAGCCCAGTCTTTGCTCCGCAGCCAGAGTAGCCATGAGATTATCCTAATTAAAGCCCTCATAGTGGGCCATCTTCCCACCATGCTCCAGGAAAAGCGAGAAATCATCATTAGATTCACAGGGTTTTGTCTGGCATGGTTGCCGCTAAGCTCCCCTCCTAGTCACACAGACCATGTTCCATTCTCTTATATTTTTTTCCTTCAGCATCTTTGCACATCCTGTTTCTTCTACGTAATGCTAACTCCTCCCTGCTATTGCTCATATTTTGGATCTTGACATAAATCCCATCCTCAGAGGTGTCCACCTTATAACTTGATCCCAGGAAGGCTCTCTGCTCTTTCTTAGCTCAGAGCTTGCATGTCCAGAGGGGTATAAGAAATGCTGTTTGAAAGCCAGGCACTGTGACTCATGCCTTTAACCCTAGTGACTGAGGAGGGTGAGGCAGGAGGATTGCTTAATGTCATGCGTTCATGAAAAGACTTGGCAACATAGTGAGACCCCGTTTCTAAAAAAATAAGAACAATTTAGTCAGGTGTGGGGGTGAGCACATGTAGGTCAGTTACTATGGAGGGTGAGTGCATCACTTGAGCTCAGGAGTTTGAGCTATGTTGCCACTGCACTCCAGATTGGGTGACAGAGCAAGACTCTGTGTTGAACGAAAAATGAAACACTACTTGAGTGACTGAAGAATCCGAGATTCAAATCCTGTTTGCTCACTTATGGTGCCCTGCTCAACAATACTGCCTGAGGATCAGAGAGCTACCAGGTGATCTGCCTGCCCTCACAGGCCCAGCATCACCCGGACATCATCCAGCCAGTAACAATGGAGTCAGGTTTTAAACTTCTTTCTTTTTTTTTCTTTCCTTTGAGACAAAGTCTTACTCAGTCAACCTCAAATTCCTGCGTTCAAACAATCTTCTTGCTTCAGCCTCCTGAGTAGTTGGGTGCTCACCACAATGCCCAGCTAATTTTTCTACTTTTAGAAGAGACGGGGTCTTGCTCTTGCTCAGGTTGGTCTTGAACTCCTGAGCTCAAGTGATTCTCCTGCCTGGGCCTCCCAGAATGCTTGGATTACAGGGATGAGCCACCTCACCCAGTCTAAAACACTAGGTCAGTGGTTCTCAATCTCCCTAATGCCACAACCATTTAATACAGTTCCTGTGGATTGTGACCCACAGGTTGAGACCCGCTGCACTAGGTCTTTCTGACTCTGGCATGAGATCTCACCTTGTGATCTACCCAACTTGCTAAAAAGATGTGATTCCTGGCATTGAATGCATCAATCGCAACAGGCGATCAAATTTTTTTTCTTTTTTTTTGTGGGTTTGGCCGGGTCCGGGCTTGAACCTGCCACCCACTGGTATATGGAGCCAGCACCCTACTCCTTGAGCCACAGGTGCCACCCAACAATCTATTTTTTTTTTAAGAGAAAAGGTCTGACTGTGCCACGCAGGCTGTATTGCTGTGGCCCACTATAGCTCCTGGGTTAAAACAATCCTCCTAACTCAGCCTGACAGTAGCTGGGACCACAGCTTGGCCTCCCAACGGCTTGGGATTACAGGCATGAGCGCCTGGCTCAGGCAGTTTATTTCGACTTCTGTTTCTTTTTGAGACAGTCTCAAACTGTTGCCCTGGGCAAAGTGCTGTGGCGTCACAGCTCACAGCAACCTCAAACCCTTGGGCTTAAGTGATCCTCTTGCCTCACTCAGCCTCCCAAGTAGCTGGGACTACAGATGCCTGCCATAACGCCCAGCTATTTTTTGTTGCAGTTGTCATTGTTGTTTAGCAGGCCTGGGTTGGGTTCCAACCTAACAACCCTCTGTGTAGGTGGCAAGTGTCCTACTCGTACGCTGAGCTATGGGCGCTGGCTTCTATTGCTGTTTCAACATAGTTTTTTTTTAAGAGACAGAGTCTCACTTTGTCGCCCTCGGTAGGGTGCTATGTCGTCACAGCTCACAGCAACCTCCAGCTCTTGGGCTTAGCTGGGACTACAGGCGCCCGCCACAATGCCCAGCTATTTTCTTTTTTTTTGTTGTTGCAGTTTGGCTGGGGCCGGGTTAGAACTCACCACCCTCGGTATTTGGGGCCAGCGCCCTATTCACTGAGCCACAGGCGCCGCTCTCAACATACTCTCAGTGGAGGGAGGTCCGTGCTAGATGTGTATTCACTAGCGACTGAAATTGGCAGTATCTTTGACATTTAAACTGGGATGAGCGAGTCAGATGATAAAGAGGAAGGGCAAGAGGCAAGGTTAAGGAGGGTAAGCTGAGACCTGGAAAACGAGGAAGAGCATGCATGAGAGGAGTAAGTGAGGACATTCCAGGCTGAGAAACCAGACTGTAGGACCTGACTTTGGGGAGTGCTTGTCAAGTTGGCATATTTCTCTTTTAATTTAATTTAATTTACTTATTTTGCAGTTTTTGGCCGGGCCGGCGCCCTACTCCTTCAGCCACAGGCGCCGCCCAAGCGATGTAATTCTTTTAAAAACACAGAGCAGCAGCAGAGAGGCTCAGGGCCTTCACACATGGAACAAGGTTCTCCCTGCTCCTTTTTTATTTGTATTCAAAAGTCGTCTTCGCAGTGAGGTGGTCTCTAAGGTGTTCTATTTAAAATTTCCAGGATCCTCTCTCCCTACCCGCGTCTCGTCCGTACACTGAGCATTTTACTTATTAATCTTGCTTCTCATCTTCCTCCCTCCCTAGAGCATGGGCTCCACGACCTCCAGTAGGAGGTCAGTAAGTTGGCTAATCGAAAGACCGGCACTAGGTAGGTTTTTTTTTTTTTTTTGAGACAGAGTTTCACTTTGTCGCCCTCGGTGAGTGTCACAGCGCCACAGCTCACAGCAACTTCCAACTGTTGTGCACAAGCGATTCTCTTGCAGCCTCCCTAGTAGCTGGGACTGCGGGCGCCCGCCGGCTATGCGTTCGGTAGATTTTGCAAAAAAGGCGCCCACGCTCGCGCTCCCCCCAGGCCCGGTCCCCGCAGACCGGGGATCAAAGCAGTTCCCAGGCCCGCCCTTAGCCTGCGAGCTGACTGTGTCCTGTCCAGGCCCAGCCTGCCTGACTCCCCTCTCCATGCACGGCCCCAGATCCTAGCTGCGGAGCCTGAAAGCCCCTCCGCCATGCTCTCGCCACAAACCCTACCGCCACCCCATTCCACCCCCTACACCCCAGCCTCTCCTCCACCGCCGCCGCCGCCTCCGCAGTGGCGCCGGCTCTGCGCATGCACGCCCCGGTGAGGACGCGCGGCGTGCGGAGGACGAAGATGCCCGCGCGCAGGCTCTAGTACGTCGCACACAGAGTAAGGAGGTGCTTCGACCGCGCGTTCATTATTCCGGCCACGCCCACCGCCTCAAGCCCCTTGGCTGCCGCGCACGCGCATGGGGAGCGGAAAGCCGGGCGGGCAGCGGAAACTGAAGAGACAGTCCGCGGGCACGCGGAGGGGAGTGGCGAGTGCGCGCGCAGCGGAGGCGCGGGCGCCGTGTATTGGGGGGGCCGCCGAGTAGGGCGGGCGCGCGCGCGAGGCTTCCCCACGCTCGGCTGCGGCGGCTTCTTTGTTTCGTGAGGAGAGGAGAGACGCCCACTCGGTCCCTGCCCCCGCGCGGAGGGGCGGGGGCGGCGCCGGCGGTTCCCGGTAAGAAACTCGGCCGCGGGGGAGCGTGGCGTGGGGCTTGGGAGGACGGTTTGAATGGAGCAGGGGCGCCCAGGGGGAGGGGGCCGCCGGCGCCTGGAACTGGGCTGGGGTACGGTGGCGCTGGAGGATCAAGAAACCCGCTGGCAGCCGCGCGCACAGGGTAGGGTACAGTGTAGCGAGACCGTGGAGGCCAAAGTATCTGCGGGCCGGCGGGGTCCGGGCCGCGTGGAGGCCGCGCCCCCCCCAGCCCCCGTGCTCGCTCGCTCCTGGGTCGCTGGACAAAGATCGGTCCCCTACCTTCCCCTGGCTGGCCTGGGTTCCGGCCCACATTCGCGGACCGTGTTGTGGCGGCGGCAACAATAGGCAGGCGTCGGGCCTTTTCTGGCTGTGTTGTAACGGGTCCGACCCGAAGGCTGCCTTTTTGACTAGGCTGCGATCGGGACTCTAGCAAAACCCCCAGCTATGTCCAGCGCTGCTTGGACACGAGCATTCATTAGCAGCCCCCTTAATGTTAACAGTCCTAAAATTTTATTAAAAATCCTCTCATTCCAGATTGTCAAGGAAAGGCAAATGACTCCTCCAATTTTTTGCAGTTAGTGGCATGAAATATTTTTGGCCCGAAGTGACGGGATGGGGGAGAAAGGGGGTTCTGCGACTGGTTGGGGAAGACTGAGGAAACTGCTGTGGAAAGCATTGTTTTTCTTTTGCGTTCTTCCTTCCCCCCAGTTAATTGGTTAAGATTAAGGCTTTTATTTAAAACATAGACATTTTAGGCGAGTGTTTTGTGCCTATCGTCAAGACTCCAATCTTGGTTTTTAGTTATCCATTTTTTTGGTCAGTGACTCTTTGGGGAAAATAGAATTGGAGTAAGGGGAAGCTCCACTTCTCAGGAATTTGAAACAAGTTTTCAGTTTGGATTGGCAGGCTGGATTCAAGTTTAATTCTTGGCCCTGGTAGTCACTTAGCTGTGTGACTTTAGGCCAAGTGGCTTAATCTCTGTGAATTTCTTAGTTACCTCATTTGTGAAAGGGCTATAAAATGGTTCCTGGCAGATGGGAAGGACTATGGTTATTGTGTGGTTCAAGCTCCTCTTTGATTGTTGAGGAAATACTTGTTGGGTCCCCACTGGGTGTTGGAAGATGGGGGTGGGTGCATGCCTCCAGTCTGGTAGAGGAACTGGTGTAAAGGTGGGAACAAACTCCATTGGCCTATCATTGAATCCTCACAACCTGAAATGTGAGAAGGACACAGGCAAGGGATCCCAAGGAGGCAGGGATCAGGGAAGCTGCACAGAAGAGGGGTCCTTCACTCACAATCATGGAGGATGTGCAGGCTATTTGACTCTGCCTAGTACCTTGGACCAATCATTCCCATCTGCTACACCTGCACATCACCTTGGTCCTTTCCTGTGTAGCTTGTCTGCCTGGTTTGCTCCTGCATACCTGGGGCTTAGCACATGGTCCTGAGTGAGCCTTTGTGGAATGAATGAGGGTCCTGGGAAGGATCATCTGTGTAAAGCACTTGACACATGACTTGAAAGTGACTGGTAAGCGATACATGTTAGTTGTTGTTGCTGGTTTTATTTTATTTTATTTATTTTTGAGATAGCATCTTGTTCTGTCTCCTGGGCTGGAGTGCAGTGGTGTCATCATAACTCACAGTAATTTCAAACTTCTGGGTTTAAGGGATCCGCCTGCCTCAGCCTCTCAAGTAGCTAGGCACATATCACTAAACTTGGCTAATTTTCCTATTTTTTTTTTTTAACTTTGCTTTTTTTTTTTTTTTTTTTTAGAAATGGGGTCCCTCTCTTGCTCAGGCTAGTTTTGAACTCCTGGCCTCAAGCAGTCCTCCTGTCTTGGCCTCCTAAGGTGCTAGGATTACAGATGTACATGCCCAGCCTATGGTAGGTTTTGAACTTTCTGGGTTGTTGTTTCCCAAATTTCAGGTGCTCCCCCTCTCTCTGGCCCTCACCTGGTGGGCTTGGTGTGTAGTATAGGGTGGTGGTGAGGATGGAGCCCTCCTGGAATCAGAATTCCTACATTCACACTCAGCTTTCTAAATCTTAGCTTTATAGCAAGCAAAGCACTTCCCAGGGAGGGCCCCCTACTTGTGAAACAGGTAGGACAAGGATGCCACCTCAGATGGTTCTCGTGAGAATTGAACAAGGTGCTTAACCCAGTGAGCCACCTGGCACCTGGCACCTAGTGAGCTCTTGATTTGTTAAAATGTTTAATTTTAGCCAGGATGGAGTGGCTCATGCCTGTAATCCTAGCACTGTGGGTGCTAGCAGGTGGATTGCCTGAGCTCACAAGTTCGAGACCAGCCTGAGCCAGAGCCAGACTCCTGTCTCTAAAAATAGCTGAGCTGGTTAGGCGCCTGTGGCTCAACAGGCTAAGGCGCCAGCCACGTACACCTGAGCTGACGGGTTCGAGTCCAGCCTGGGCCCGCCAAACAATGACAGCTGCAACCAAAAATGGCCGGGCGTTGTGGCAGGCACCTGTAGTCCCAGCTACTTGGGAGGCGGAGGCAGGAGACTCGCTTGAGCCCAGAAATTGGAGGTTGCTGTGAGCTGTGATGCCACAGCATTCTATTCAGGGTGACAGCTTGAGGCTCTGTCTCAAAAAAAAAAAAAATAGCTGAGCCTTGGCAGTGCCTATGGCTCAGTGGATAGGGCGCCAGCCACATACTCCAAGGCTGGCTGGTTCAAACCCAGCCCGGGCCAGTTAAAACAGCAATGACAACTGCAAAAAAAAAAAAAAAAAGCCAGGCATTGGGTGGCTGAGGCAAGAGAATCTCCTAAGCCCTGGAGTTGGACGTTGCTGTGAGCTGTGTGACCCCATGGCACTATACCAAGGCAATAAAGTGAGACTCTGTCTCTACAAAAAAAAAAAAAAAATACGGTATTATGATTTGATGGGACTACTGCCCTGTATGTGGTCCATTGTTAACCACAACATTGTTATGGAGAAGGATGCTTTGTAATTTCACCATAAGACATTGGAAGTGGCAGAGGGTGTTTGGTAGCATGGCTTTTTAAAAAATAGCAAGTGTTCATTTTCTGTTGTACCTATTCGCTCAAATTTGTAGTATTGGAGTAGTCAAGAGCGAGTTGAAGTTCTTTTTTTTTTTTGGAGACAATACTTTCACTATGTCGCACTCGGTGAGTACAATGGTGTCACAGCTCACAGCAACCTTTTGGCGCGGTACGGCGCCTGTATTACAGTGGTTATATTGCTGGCCACATGCACCGAGGCTGGCGGGTTTGAACCCAGCCCAGGTCCAGCTAAACAATGACAACTGCAACAAAAAAATAGCTGGACGCTGTGGCGGGCACTTGTGGTCCCAGTTACTTGGGAGGCTGAGGCAGTGGAATCATTTAAGCCCAAGAGTTTGAGGTTGCTGTGAGCTGTGACATCAAAGCACTCCACCCAGTGTGACAGCTTGAGACTCCATCTCAACAAAACAAAAAAAACAACTCTTAGGCTTAAGGGATTCTCTTGCCTCAGCCTGCCAGGTAGCTGGGACTACAGTTACCTGCCACACACCTGCGTATTTTGTTGTTGTAGTTGTCATTGTTGTTTAGCAGGCGTGGGCTGGGTTTGAACCTGCCAACCCCTGTGTACTTGGCTGGTGCCCTAACCATTGAGCTATGGGCACTGAGCTGAGAGTTGACTTTTTTGTGTGTGTGTGTGTGTGTAGAGACAGAGTCTCACTTTATCACTGTCGGAAGTGCCGTGGCATCACACAGCTCACAGCAACCGCCAACTCCTGGGCTTAGGCGATTCTCTGGCCTCAGCCTCCCAAGTAGCTGGGACTACAGGCGTCCGCCACGATGCCCAGCTAGTTTTATTTTCGTTTTGTTTTGTTTTGCAGTTCAGCCGGGGCTGGGTTTGAACCTGCCAGCTCTGGTGTATGTGGCTTAGTCGCTTGAGCTACAGGTGCTGGGAGCTATGACATCGTGGTACTCTACCCAGGGGCACAAAGTGAGACTCTTGTCTCAAAAAAAAAAATCAGGGCGGTGCCTGTGGCTCATGGAGTAGGGCACTGGCCCCATATACCGAAGGTAGCGGGTTCAAACCTGGCCTCGGCCAAACTGCAAAAACAGAAAAATAGCCCAGCATTGTGGCGGGCGGCTGTAGTCCCAGCTACTCGGGAGGCAGAGGCAAGAGAATTGCCTAAGCCCAGGAATTGGAGGTTGCTGTGAACTGTGTGATACCATGGCACTCTACCGAGGGTGATAAAGTGAGACTCTGTCTCTACAAAAAAAAAAAAAAAAAATCAGTGAGAAGGATGTGTTACACCTTTGAAGGGAATTGTAACCACTGGTGGAATATTGGGGAGACATCAGAATCACCAAATTGAACTGCAGTTGCTACTTACCTTACCAGGGTTACAATTAAGGAGAACTGCTAGGCTGGTTACTGTGACCAGTGTGTGTTGGTTGAAGTGTTGTTACCTTTATGCTGCTGTTTAAGTTTTCAGGGTATGGATGTGATGGTATGTGAATCATGGTCTTGACTTTTTCTCACATGCTGGAAGGGGCCTTTAGGGGTACACTAGGTGTGGCTGGGTTTGTTGGGAGATCAAATTTTTAGCAAAGCAGAGAGAAGAGATCCATGGATTTCCCTCTAGTTCTAGTGTTTTTTTTTTTTATTAAATTTTTTATTTTATTTTATTTTATTTTATTTTATTTTTTTATAGAGACAGAGTCTCACTTTATCGCCCTTGGTAGAGTGCCGTGGCGTCACACAGCTCACAGCAACCTCCAACTCCTGGGCTTAGGCGATTCTCTTGCCTCAGCCTCGCAAGTAGCTGGGAAATTTTTTATTTTTTTTATTTTTTGAGACAGTGCCTCAAGCTGTCAACCTGGAGAGAGTGCTTGCTGTGGGATCACAGCTCACAGCAACCTCCAATTCCTGGTCTCAAGCGAGTCTCCTGCCTCTGCCTCCCAAGTAGCTGGGACTACAGGCGCCCGCCACAGCGCCCAGCTATTTTTTGGTTGCAGCCGTCATTGTTGTTTGGCGGGCCCGGGCTGGATTCGAACCTACCAGCTCAGGTGTACGTGGCTGGTGCCTTAGCCCGTTGAGCCACAGGCACCGAGCCTTTTTATTAAATATTTGAGACTGCGTCTCACTTTGTCACTCTGGGTAGAATGCCATGGCGCCACAGCTCATAGCAGCCTCAAACTCTTGGGCTCAAGAGATTCTCTTGCCTCAGCCTCCTGAGTAGCTGGGACTGCAGGTGCCTGCCACAACACCTGGTTAGTTTTCTATTTTTAGTAGAGACAGGGTCTTGCTGTTATTCAGGCTGGACTTGAACTGAGCTCAAGCAGTCCACCTGCCTTGGCCTCTTTGGTGGTTTTTTGATCGTGTATTTTGTTTTTGTAGCTATAGGATCTGACTGTGTTACCCATGCTGGTCTCGAAATCCTGGGCTCAAGTGATCCTCCCCACAGCCTCCCTAGTAGCTGTGACTACAGGCATGCACCATGTGCCCTGCTCTTTGGAGTGTTTAAATTCTCCTTTCACTGGCAGGACATGCTCCACTGGCTCAGGAAGCAGGTGTCTGACGTGACAGTTGCCCCTTCATCTATTTCAGTGGTAAACTTGAGAGGGAGGGTCTGATGTGTGCCACCATGGCTTGCCCTAAAAGTCCCAGTAAAGAGATGCACAATAGGTGTGGTCTCATTGTGCCGAGTGTTGAGACTGGCCCTAATGATGGTCCAAATGAGATGCTTGCACTGCACGGAGTGCAGGTGCACTGATGGGCCTTCCCGCATCCCTAGAACATCTGGGTGTCCTGCCTGTTGGAGTGGTTATCTTTGCTTGCACTTGGTACCTTTTTTTTTGAGACACAGCCTCAAGCTGTCACCCTGGCTAGAGTGCTGTGGCAGCACAGCTCACAGCAACCTCCAACTCCTGGGCTAAAGCGATTCTCCTGCCTCTGCCTCCCAGGTAGCTGGGACTACAGGTGCCTGCCACAATGCCTGGCTATTTTCTGGTTGCAGCCATCATTATTGTTTAACGGGCCCGGGCTGGGTTTGAACCCACCAGCTCTGGTGTATGTGGCTGACGCCTTAGCCCATTGAGCCACAGGCGCCGAGCCAAGGAGACTGAGTCTTATTATGTTGCCCTCGGTAGAGTGTCATGGTGACACAGCTCACACAGCAACCTCAGACTCTTGGGCTTAAGCGATTCTCTTGCCTCAGCCTCCAAAGTAGCTGGGACTATAGGCACCCACCACAATGCTCAGCTGTTATTTTTTGTTGTTGTTGTTGTTGTTGTTCAGCAGACCTGGGCTGGGTTCGAACCTGCCGGCCCCGGTATATGTGGCTGGCATCCTAACTGCTGAGCTCTGGGTGTCGAGCCTTGGTACCTTTTCTCGACTCTTCTTATCTTAGTAATTTTTTTTTCTTTTTTTCTAATAGAGGTAGGTTTCTTTCTATTACCCAGCCTGGAGTGCATCATAGTTCACTGAACCCTCGAACGCCTGGGCTCGAGTAATCATCCCATCTCACCCTTCTGAGCAGTTGGGACTGCAGGAATGCACTACCACACCTGGCTGATTTAAAAATAAATTTGTAGGCTCAGCGCCTGTGGCTCAAGCAGCTAAGGCGCCAGCCACGTACACCTGAACTGGTGGGTTTGAATCCAGCCCGGGCCCGCCAAAGAACAGTTATGGCTGCAACCAAAAAAAATAGTCAGGTGCCTTGTAGTCCCACCTACTTGGGAGGCGGGAGTTGAGCCCAGGAGTTGGAGGTTGCTGTGAGCTGTGATGCAATGGCACTCTACCTAGGGTGACAGCTTGAGGCTCTGTCTCAAAACAAAATAATTTTGTAGACACAGGCTTTCTGTTGCTTAGGCTAGTCTCAAACTCTTGTGCTGAAGTGATCTTCCCACCTCGGCCTTTCAGAATGCTAGGATTACAGGCATTAGCCATGGCACCTGGCCTTGTTCTACACTTTCTTCTTTTTTTTTTTTGAGGTTTTTTTTTTTTTTGAGACAGAGCCTCAAGCTGTGACCCTGGATAGAGTGCTGTGGCATCACAGCTCACAGCAACCTCCAACTCCTGGGCTCCAGCGATTCTCCTGCCTCCGCCTCCCAAGTAACTGGGACTACAGGTGCCCGCCACAACGCCTGGCCATTTTTTGGTTGCAGCCATCATTGTTGCTTGGTGGGCCCGGGCTGGATTCGAACCCGCCAGCTTGGGTGTACGTGGCTGGCGCCTTAGCCCGTTGAGCCACAGGCGCCGAGCCCAGGACCTTTTTTTTTTATACTAAGTATACAGTTATCCCTCACTATCTTTGAGAGATTGGTTTCAGGAACTCCCTCAGATACCAAAATCTGTAGTGCTTAAATGCCCAATAAAAAGTGGCTGTGTATTTGTGTGTAACCTATGCACAACTTACCTTATACTTCAGGTCGTTTCTAGATTACTTACAATGCCTAATACAATGTAAATGCCATGTAAATTGTTGTTATACTGTATTGTTAGGTAATAATGACTGGATAGGGAAAAATTCTATACATGTTCAGTACAGACACAATTTTCTTTTTCTAAATACATTTTTTAGACAGATTCTTGCTCTTTTGCCCTCAGTAGAGTGTTAAGGCATCACAGTTCACAGCAACCTCAAACTCTTGGGCTTAAGCGATTCTTTTGCCTCACCCTCCTGAATAGCTGAGTCTACAGTCGCCCACCACAACGCCCAGCTATTTTTATAGACGGGGCTTTACTCTGGCTCAGACTGGTCTCAAACCTGTGAGCTCGGATAGTCCACCCATCTCGGCCTCCCAGGGTGCTTGGATTATAGGCGTGAGCCACCGTGCCCGGCTAATTTTTAAAGTTTTTGTAGACCTAAAGTCTCTCACTATGTTGCCTAAATTGGTCTCAAACTCCTAAACTCAAGAGATCCTCCTGCCTCAGGCTCCCAAAGTACTGAGATTACAAGCATGAGCCACTACACCAAGCCATTTTTGTGTTTTTAGAGTATTTTGAGTAAAAACATTATCTGACATATTTTAAAAGAATCACCCAGTCTGCTTTGTGAAGAAGAAGCAGAAAAGCCATTTAGGAAGTGTTACATTCATGTACATGAGATGATAGTGGCTTGGCCAAGGTGGCAACGGCGGTACTCAAGCAATCCCCTTGCCTCAGTTTTCTATTTTTTTTTTTTTTTAATTTTTTTTTTGAGACAGAGCCTCAAGCTATCCCCCTGGGTAGAGTGCCGTGGCATCACAGCTCACAGCAACCTCCAATTCCTGGGCTCAAGCGAGTCTCTTCCCTCCACCTCCCAAGTAGCTGGGACTACAGGCGCCCGCCACAACGCCTGGCCCTTTTTTGGTTGCAGCTGTCATTATTGTTTGACGTGTCCAGGCTGGATTCAAACCCGCCAGCTCAGGTGTACGTGGCTGGCGCCTTAGCCTGTTGAGCCACAGGCGCCAAGCCGCAGTTTTTTATTTTTAGTGGAGACAGGATCTCACTCTTGCTCAGGCTGGTCTTGAATTCCTGAGCTCAATTGATCCACCCACCTTGGCCTCCCAGAGTGCTAGGATTAAAGGAGTGAGTCACTGCTCCTGGCCTGTTTGTTTATTTTTTTGGACAGAGTCTCAGTCTGTCACCCTGGGTAGAATACCGTGATGTCAAAGCTCACAGCAATCTCCAACTCTTGGGTTCAAGAGATCCTCTTGTCTCGGCCTCCCAAGTAGGCTTGGCAAATTTCATTTCTATTTTTTAGTAGAAATGAGGTCTGACTCTTGCTCAGGCTGGTCTCAAACTCCTGAGCTCAAGCAGTCCACCTGCCTTGGCTTCCGAGAGTGCTAGAATTACAGGTGTGAGCCACCACCACTGACCTAAAACAAAACACTTACTATCTCAATAGGTTTTATGGGGTCAGGCAGATCTCTTCTTTAGCGTCTCATACCAAGCTGAAATTAAGGTGTTAGCTAGTGCTGGGTTCTTATCTGGAGGCTAGACTAGAGAAGAATGCACTTCCAAGCTTACCTAGGTTGCTGGCAGGTTTCTTTTTGTTGTGTTCATAGGATTAAGAGCTTCAGTTTTGTGTTGGTTGTTGGCTGCCTGCTATCCTCAACCCCTAAAGGCCACCTGCAATTCCCTGTCATATGGCCAGAAAGAAAGAAGGCAGAGCTGCCATATTAAGGGAAAAAAAGAATTCAGGTAGATTTTTAATGAATTTTAAAGTCCAAGTGTAAGCTTTCTTAAAAGAATAAAAGAATCTTTGGGAAATGCAGACGTGAAAGTCCATGTTGCTGTAGCTTTTTCTCCAAAGACCTCCAAAAGGTTGCTTATGAGAAAGACTGAGTGAAGCACAGGATACCAGAGAAAGCCTTTCTAGGTGGTACAAGCCTGCTGGACCCTTCTCTTATATGGAAAAAAGAGTTTTAAGCTGCTGGGGAAAAGGGACAGCCTTGTTTTTCATTGTGTCTGGGAGAAGTGAAAAGAAAAAGAAAATCCACAAACCTTAAGGAAAGGGCAAAACTGTTTTGTACTCAAGAATATAGGGCCTCCCTGAGACTGGAATCTCCCTGTTGCTGCTATGAAGTCAAGCAAAAGCAGTCCACTCCAGAGAGACAAGAATATGGAGAGACCCTCTTTGGGGCAGATGCACAGAGAAAACTAAGGGTGCAGCAAGACAAAGAGAAACCCTGGGCTTGGCGCCTGTGGCTCAAGGCGCCAGCTACATACATCTGGGCTCGTGGGTTCGAATCCAGCCCAGGCCTGCCAAACAACAATAACGGCTACAACCAAAACATAGCCGGGCGTTGTGACAGGTGCCTGTAGTCCCAGCTACTTGGGAGGTGGAGGCAGGAGAATCACTTGAGCCCAGGAATTGGAGGTTGCTGTGAGCTGTGATGCCACGGCACTCTACCCGGGGCGACAGCTTGAGGCTCTGTCTCAAAAAAAAAGAGAATCCCTGGGCAGACCAGCCCCCACCCTGAGCAGCAGTTCACACTTGAGGAATTTGAAGCTCGTAGTGCTCTTATAGTCATTATAAGAACAAAACAATCCACACCCAGCTCAGTTGGTGAATAGATTGATTCAACCCCTATCCTAGCCTAGTTTTCCCCTTTTGGGGGTGTAAATACTGTTTACCTTACCCTTTTCCGTCTTACCCATGATGTCAGTCGTTCAGGAAAGATTATAAAAGATATACTAAAAAAAACAGGAAATAGGTAACTCACTTTCAAAAAGCAAAGTAGCAGACAGAACTAGACTCAGGATGACCCAGCTGTTGGAACTATTAGATAGTGAATTTAAAATTGCAGTGAATAGGCCAAAAGTTGTGACTTACACCTGTAATTCCAGCACTTTGGAAGGCCAAGGTGAAAAGATCTCTTGAGGCCAGGCACCTGCCTTAGCCTCTGGAGTGGCTGGGATTACAGGCCCCAGCCACTATGTCTAGCTCTTCCTTTGTATTCTACTTTCTACAGCTCTTTGGATGCAGAGTTACTATGTTTATTAGATTAGTTGTATTCTATATTCTTACCATTTTTTATCTGCTCATTTTGTGACTGAGGGAAATATGTGACTCTACCATTATAATTGTGGGCTTATTGGTTTCTCCTATGCTGTGATTGTGGGTTATGAATCTGTATTTTATTTATTTATTTATTTGCAGTTTTTGGCCAGGGCTGGGTTTGAACCCACCACCTCAGGCATAGGGGCTGGCGTCTTACTCCTTTGAGCCACAGGCGCTCCCCGAATCTGTATTATTAAATAAAATTAATTTTTTTTTTTTTTTTTTTTTTGAGACAGAGCCTTAAGCTGTCACCCCGGGTAGAGTGCGGTAGCATCACAGCTCACAGCAACCTCCAATTCCTGGGCTCAAGCGAGTCTCCTGCCTCTGCCTCCCAAGTAGCTGGGACTACAGGCACCCACCACAACGCCCGGTCATTTTCTTGGTTGCAGCCATCATTGTTGTTTGGCGGGCCGGGCTAGATTCGAACCCGCCAGCTCAGGTGTTCGTGGCTGGTGCCTTAGCCCATTGAGCCACAGGCGCCGAGCCGAAAGTAATTTTTAAACTTTTTTTTTTTTGAGACAGAGCCTCAAGCTGTCACCCCGGGTAGAGTGCGGTAGCATCACAGCTCACAGCAACCTCCAATTCCTGGGCTCAATCAAGTAAGTCTCCTGCCTCCGCCTCCCAAGTAGCTGCCACAACACCCGGCCATTTTTTGGTTGCAGCCGTCATTATTGTTTGGCGGGCCCGGGCTGGATTCAAACCAGCCAGGTCAGGTGTACGTGGCTGGCGCCTTAGCCCATTGAGCCACAGGCGCCGAGCCTGAAATTAATTTTTTGTTTGTTTGTTTGCTTGTTTGTTTTGAGACAGGATCTCTGTCACCCTAGCTGGAGTGCTTTGTTGTCATCACACTCACTGCAACCTCAAACTAAGCTCAAGCGATCCTCCTTCTTCCCTAGTGGCTGGGACTATAGGCGTGCACAACCATGCCTGGCTAATTTTTCTGGTTTTTTTGGAGAGACAGGGTCTTGCTCTTTCTTGCTTAGGCTAGTCTCAAATTCCTGACCTCAAGCAGTCTTTCTACCTTGGCCTCCCAAAGTGCTAGGATTGTAGGCATGAGCCATTGCACCTCACCCAGAGTTTTTAATTATGTTTTCATAGAGAATTGTCCCTTTTATTTGTGTCTATAAATACTTTTTGCTTTCAAAACTTGACTGATATGTCTTTAATTTGGTTAGTATTTCAGTGCTTTATCTTTTTCCCGTGTTTTTACTTTTAAACTTTCTGTATTTTTATGTTTTAGAGCTGTCTCTTTTTAACAGTATTTAGCTAGATTTTTTTTTTTTATTGTTGGGGATTCATTGAGGGTATAAGAAACCAGGTTACAGGTTGATTGCTTAGCTAGATTTTTTTTTTTTGAGACAGAGCCTCAAGCTGTTGCCCTGGATAGAGTGCTGTGGCATCACAGCTTACAGCAACCTCTAATTCCTGGGCTCAAGCGAGTCTCTTGCCTCCGCCTCCCAAGTCGCAGGCACTATAGGCACCCACCACAACGCCTGGCCATTTTTTGGTTGCAGCCGTTGTTGTTTGGCGGGCCTGGGCTGGATTCAAACCCACCAGCTAAGGTGTACATGGCTGGCTCCTTAGCCTGTTGACCCACTGGCGCCGAGCCATTAGCTAGATTTTTTTTAAAGATCTGGTGTCCTTGTCTTTGTCTTTCTTTTTTTTATTTTTATTTTTTATTTTTTTTTGAGATAGAGCCTCAAGCTGTCACCCTGGATAGAGTGATGTGGCATCACAGCTCACAGCAACCTCTTAATTCCTGGGCTCAAGCGAGTCTCCTGCCCCTGCCTACCAAGTAGCTGGGACTACAGGCGCCCGCCACAACACCTGGCCATTTTTCGGTTGCAGCCGTCATTGTTGTTTGGCAGGCCCGGACTGGATTTGAACCCGCCAGCTCAGGTGTACATGGCTGGCGCCTTAGCCTTTTGAGCCACAGGCGCCGAACCATCTTTGTCTTTCAACTGGAGCTTTTGGTCCGTGTACATTGAACATAATTATTGATAAATATAGGTTTAGACCTACTTTTTTTTTTTTTTTAAGAGAATCTCACTATGTTGCCTTAGGTAGACTGCTATGTTGTCACACCTCACAGCAACATCAGACTCTTGGGCTTAAGCGATTCTCTTGCCTCAGCCTCCCAGCTAGGTGGGACACTACAAGTGCCTACCACAATGCCTGGCTATTTTCTTATTGTAGTTATCATTGTTGATTAGCAGGCCCGGGCTGGGTTTGAACCCACCAGCCTGGGTGTATGTGGCCAGCGCCCTAACACTGAGCTACAGGCACCACCATACTTTTGTGGTTTGTTTGTTTTTTTAAAGAGATAAGAGTCTCACTTTGTTGCTTTCGGTAGAGTGCTGTGGTGTCACAACTAACAGCAACCTCCAGCTCTTGAGCTTAGGTGATTCTCTTGCCTCAGCCTCCCGAGTAGCTGGGACTACATGTGCCTGCCACAATGCCCGGCTTTTTTTTTTTTTTTTTTTTTTCCTTTTTTAATGTTGCAGTTTGGCCAGGGCAGGGCTTGAACCTGCCACCTTCCAGTATATGGGGTCAGCACCCTACTCACTGAGCCATAGGCGCTGCCCTACTTTTGTGTTTTTTGAGCTTCATGTTCATGTTTCTTTTTCTCATCTTTCTTGTCTTTTGGATTATTTTATCCCATTCCATTCACCCATCGCTTGTACCAATTTACACTGCATGTAAACTCTATTTTTGCTTTTTAAGTGTTTATCCTAATCACAGCATGCCTACTTAGTAAAGTCTAAAGTTCATTAGTACCGTTACCATCCTCCCAGATAATCTAGGGTCCTGAGAGTCTTTATTTATCCTAGTTCTAACTTGTTACTATTGTTCTTTTAATCACATGAAACATAAATTTATGGCTCCGCACCTGTGGCTCAATGGGCTAAGGCACCAGCCATGTACACCTGAGCTGGCAGGTTCGAATCCAGCCTGAGCCCGCCAAACAACAATGACGTCTGCGACCAAAAAATGGCCGGGCGTTGTGGTGGGCGCCTGTAGTCCCAGCTACTTGGGAGGCGGGGAGGCAGGAGACTCGCTTGAGTCTAGGAGTTGGAGGTTGCTGTGAACTGTGACGCCACGGCACTCTACCCGGGGTGACAGCTTGAGGCTCTGTCTCAAAAAAAAAAAAAAGAAACATAAATTTATTTATTTATTTATTGGTTTTTTTTGTTTGTTTTTTTGGGTTTTTTTTCTTTTTTGTTAAATCATAACTGTGTACATTAGTGTAATCATGGGGTACAATGTCCTGGTTTCATATACAATTTGAAATATTTTCATCCAACTGGTTAACATGGCCTTCATGGCATTTTCTTAGTTATTGTGTTAAGACATTCATGTTCTGCATTTAGTAAGTTTCACCTGTACCCTTCTACAATGCACCGTAGATGTGATCCCACCAATTATCCTCCCTCCACCCATCCTCCCCCCACATAAATTTATTAATGTTTATTTTTTTCTATGTTGTTTGTCACTTTTCTCGTTCTTCATTCATTCCTCCATGTCTAAGCTAACATTTGAGATCCCTTTTTTTTTTAAGAGACAAGAGTCTCACTTTGTTGCCCTTGGTAGAGTGCTGTGGCGTCACAACTCACAACAATCTCCAGCTGTTGGGCTTAGGCGATTCTCTTATCTCAGTCTCTCGAGTATTTGGGACTCCAGGCACCCACCACAATGCCCAACTACTTTTGTTGTTGTTGTTGCAGTTTGGCCAGGGCCGGGTTTGGACCCGCCACCCTCGGTATATGGAGCTGGTGTCCTACTCACTGAGCCAGAGGTGCTGCCCTTGAGATTTCTTTTCTTTCATCTTAAGTACAGTTGGTTCTCTGTATTCGTGGGTTCTGTATCCCTGGATTCAGCCAATCATGATGGAATCCTCCTGTCCACTTTAAGTCATCTCTGTGTTACTTATATAACACTAATGACAGTGAAAATGCCATGTACGTGTATTATGTAAATAGTTGTTATGCTGTAATGTTTAAGGAATAATAACAAGAAAAGAAGTTGGTACAATTTTAGTACAGATGTAACCATCCATTTCTTTCATTTTTTTTTTTTTTGCCATCCATTTCTTTCTTTAGCATACTCTATCTTCCATGTCTTTTAACCTCTTTATGTATTTTCCATCTGTTTGTATTTTCTGTATTGCAGTTCCAATAATTTCTTCTTTCCTTTTATTTCATTAGTTCTTCTTTTTAACTTTGTCAAATCTTCCAGTACTGTGGTCCCCAACCCTGTGGCCTATTAGGAACGAGGCTGCACAGCAGGTGGTGAGCAACATCCAGCAAGTGAAGTAAAGCTGTATTCGTATTTATCGCTGCTGCTTATCACTCACATTACTGCCTAAGCAACCTCCTGTCAGATCAGGGGCCCCAGTAGATTCTCATAAGAGTGTGGACCCCTGTAAACTGTGTATACGAGGGATCTAGGTTGTGCTCCTTATGAAAATCTAATGTCTCATCCCAGTCTGTGGAAAAATTGTCTTCCATGAAATCGATCCTTGGTGCCAGAAAGGTTGGGCACTACCATTCTAGTATATCTGAATGGTGATTTTTAATATTTCAAGTGTTGTGTCTTTATTTCTAGAAAATCTGTTAGGTTCTTTTTCAAAGATATTTTTAAGCTTGTCTTGAAATATCTCTTTGTTTAAGCATAGTAAGAATAATTGTTTTACAATCTGTATATGATGTTCTTATCTAAATCATTTGGGTCTGATTCTGCTATGTTTCGTTTTTTGCTTCTTGCTCATGGTACCTTGTATGATTGGTTCTATGTATAACTTCCACAGCTTTCAACTTCTACCACTCTAGTCTACGCCTATGTTAGCACATGTTGTTCTTCTGTGTGTATGTTACTAGGCAGAGGAATTTTCGGCTCCATTATAATCATAGTAGGCTTTTTTTTTAATTAATTAATTTTTTTGAGACAGAGCCTCAAGCTGTCACCCTGGGTAGAGTGCTGAGACATCACAGCTCACAGCAACCTCCAACTCCTGGGCTCAAGCGATTCTCCTGCCTCTGCCTCCCAAGTAGCTGGGACTACTAGTGCCCACCACAACACCTGGCTATTTTTTTGGTTGCAGCCGTCATTGTTTGGTGGGCCTGGACTGGATTCGAACCCGCCAGCTCAGATATATGTGGCTGGTGGCTTAGCTGCTTGAACCACAGGCGCCAAGCCCACAGTAGGCTTTTTAAACATTAGTGTGTGCTAAAGTGAAAGTACTGAAGATATTAGGGGGAAGGTTTGTCACTAGCCATCTGCTCATTGGCTGACACCTATCAAAGTTAGGCTCTTTAGTTGTGGTGGGCGCCTGTAGTCCCAGCTACTTTAGAGGCTGTGGCAAGAGAATCGCCTAAGCCCAGGAACTGGAGGTTGCTGTGAGCTGTGACACCACAGCACTCTACCAAGAGCAATAAAGTGAGACTCTGTCTCTACAAAAAAAAAAACCGACGACTCTTCTCCCACAAAGATTGGGAGACTGAGGCTCTGTCCTTCTATTTTTTTTTTGAGACAGAGCCTCAAGCTGTGACTCTGGATAGAGTGCTGTGGCATCACAGCTCACAGCAACCTCCAACTCCTGAACTCAAGCGAGTCTCTTGCCTCTGCCTCCCAAGTAGCTGGGACTACAGGCGCCTGCCACACGCCTGGCTATTTTTTTGGTTGCAGCCGCCGTTGTTGTTTGGCGGGCCCGGGCTGGATTCAAACCTGCCACCTCAGGTGTACGTGGCTGGAGCCTTAACCTGTTGAGCCACCGGCGTCAAGCCTTTTTTTTGAGACAGGGTCTCTTTTTTTTTTTTTTTTTTGAGACAGAGCCTCAAGCTGTCACCCTGGGTAGAGTGCCGTGGCATCACAGCTCACAGCAACCTCCAATTCCTGGGCTCAAGCGAGTCTCTTGCCTCAGCCTCCCAAGTAGCTAGGACTACAGGAGCCCACCACAACGCCTGGCCATTTTTTGGTTGCAGCCATTGTTGCTTGGCAGGCCCAGGCTGGATTCAAACCCGCCAGCTTAGGTGTACGTGGCTGGCGCCTTAGCCCGTAGAGCCACAGGCGCCGAGCCGAGACAGGGTCTCACTTTGTTGCCCTCGATAGAACACTGTGGCATCACAGCTCACAGCAACCTCAAACTCTTTGGCTAAAGCGATTCTTTTGTCTCATTCTCTCAAGTGGCTGGGACTACAGGCAGCCTGCCACAATGCCTGGCTGTTTATTTATTTTTTTATTTTATTTATTCTTTTTTTTTTTTTTTTTTGGTAGAGACAGAACCTCACTTTGTTGCCCTCAGTAGAGTGCTGTGGCGTCATAGCTCACACCAACTCCAGCTCCTGGGCTTAGGTGATTCTCTTGCCTCAGCCTCCCAAGAAGCTGGGACTACCGGCACCTGCCACAACGCCCGGCTATTTTTTTTTTTTTGTAGAGAAAGAGTCTCACTGTATCACCCTCGGTGGAGTGCTGTGGCATCACACAGCTCACAGCAACCTCCAACTCCAGGGCTTAGGTGATTCTCTTGCCTCAGCCTCCTGAGTAGCTGGGACTACAGGCACCCGCCATAACGCCTAGCTATTTTTCTGTTTTGTAGTTCCTGCCGAGGCTGGGTTTGAACCCGCCACCTTTGGTATATGGGGCCGGCACCCCTACTTGATGAGCCACAGGCGCTGCCCCTGGCTATGTTTTTGTTGTTGCAGTTCTGCCAGGGCCGGGTTTGAACCCACCACACTCGGTATATGGGGCTGGCGCCCCACTCACTGAGCCACGGATGCCGCCCTTTATTTATTTATTTATTTATTTTATAGAGACAGAGTCTCACTTTTTTTTTTTTTTTGAGACAGAGCCTCAAGCCGTCACCCTGGATAGAGTGCCGTGGCATCACAGCTCACAGCAACCTCCAATTCCTGGGCCCAGGCGAGTCTCTTGCCTCCGCCTCCCAAGTAGCTGGGACTACAGGCGCCCACCACAACGCCCAGCCATTTTTTGGTTGCAGCCATCATTTTTGTTTGGCGGGTCCAGGCTGGATTCGAACCCGCCAGCTCAGGTGTATGTGGCTGGCGCCTTAGCCAGTTGAGCCACAGGCACTGAGCCCAGAGTCTCACTTTATCACCCTGGCTAGAGTGCCGTGGTGTCACACAGCTCACAGCAACCTCCAAATCCTGAGCTTAGGCGATTCTCTTTCCTCAGCCTCCTGAGCAACTGGGACTACAGGCGCCCGCCACAATGCCCGGCTATTTTGGTTGTTTGTTTTGAAGTTTGGCTGGGGCCGGGTTTGAACTCGCCACCTTCAGTATATGGGGCCGGTGCCCTACTCACTGAGCCAGAGGCACCGCCCTTTTTATTTTTTTTTGAGGCAGAGTCTCATTGTGTCACCCTTGGTAGAGTGCTGTGGCATCACAGCTCACAGCACCCTCAAACTCTTGAGCTGAAACAATTCTCTTGCCTCAGCCTCCAAAGTAGCTAGGACTATAGGTGCCTGCCACAACGTCCAGTTATGGTGTCTTGCTCTTTCTTGGGCTGGTCTTGAACCCGTAAGCTCATGCAATCCACCCACCTCGGCCTCCCAGAGTGCTGGGATTACAGGTGTGAGCCACCAAGCCTGACCCTGACCCTGTCCTTTTTTTTTTTTTCTTGCAGTTTTTGGCCAGGGCCAGGTTTGAACTTGCCACCGCTGGTATATGGGGTTGGTGCCCTACTCCTTGAGCCACAGGTACCACCCGACCCTGTCCTTCCTTTTTTTTGAGACAAAGCCTCAAGCTGTCACCCTGGATAGAGTGCTGTGGCATCACAGCTCACAGCAACCTCCAATTCCTGGGCTCAAGCGAGGCTCCTGCCTCCGCCTCCCTAGTAGCTGGGACTACAGGCACTTGCCACAACGCCCGGCCATTTTTTGGTTGCAGCCGTCATTGTTGTTTGGCGGGCCCAGGCTGGATTCGAACCCGCCAGCTCAGGTGTACGTGGCTGGCGCCTTAGCCCGTTGAGCCACGGGCACCGAGCCAACCCTGTCCTTCTTGATGGTTACCTTTTAAGGGGATGGCTCCTAGGCCTGGAGAAAAACATTTGTGAGTTGTAGAATATTTACATATCGAAGAGCAAAGAAAAGATTTACAACTGCAAGTTTTCTAAAATGAATGCTCTAAGAAAAGTAAGCTCAGGGGCCTATAGTCATGTTTTGGCTAGAACAAACAGTAAATTCTTTTGGCAGCATTAGGCTTTCTCAGGTAGACATCTTAAGGGGGTAGGGTCATTCTAGGGACACAACCTGGATCTGATAGAAGCCAGGTTAGAATGTGGTCAAGTCTTTTAGAAGGAAGGGGGTTGGATGGAGTCATGTGTGTGGAGTTTGCATTGCAGTTCTCAGTACCTGGATAAATTTTGTATACAAAATTTGAGTATTTGGGCTCAGCGCCTGTAGCTCAAAGCTAGGGTGCCAGCCACATACACTGGAGCTGGGGGGTTCGAACCCAGTCCGGACCTGCCAAACAACAATGACATTTACAACCAAAAAATAGCTGGGCATTATGGTGGGCACCTGTAGTCCCTGCTACTTGGGAGGCTGAGGCAAGAGAATTGCTTATAGTTTGAGGTTGCTGTGAGCTGTGACGCCACAGCACTCTACCAAGGGTAACATAGTGAGACTCTGTCTCAAAAAATAAAAAAATATAGCTGGGCATTGTGGCGAGCACCTGTAGTCCCAGCTACTTGGGAGGCTGAGCCAAGAGAATAGCTTAAGGCCAGGAGTTGGAGGTTGCTGTGAGCTATGTGATGCCATGGCACTCCACTGAGGGCGATAAAGTGAGACTCTGTCTCTACAAAAAAAAAATAATAATAAAAATAAAAAATTTTAGGGGCGCCGCCTGTGGCTCTGTGAGTAGGACACCAGCCCCATATACCAAGGTTGGTGGGTGTGAACCCGGCCCCAGCCGAACTGCAGCAAAAAAATAGCTGGGCGTTTGAGGTTGCTATGAGCTGTGACACCACAGCATTCTACTGCGGGTGACAGAATAAGAGTCTGTCTCAAAAAAAAAAAAAAAACTTGGAGATCATTTACTTTCTCAATTGTTAAAATGTTGTTATAACTTAAAACTTGCATAAAGTGTTTATTGTTTTTTTTGTTTGTTTTGTTTTTGTAGAGACAGTTTCACCTTATAACCCATGGTAGAGTGCTGTGGCATCACACAGCTCACAGCAATCTCCAACTCCTGGGCTTAGGTGATTCCCTTGCCTCAGCCTCCCGAGTAACTGGGACTACAGGCACCTGCCACAACGCCCAGCTATTTTTTTGTTGTTGCAGTTTGGTCAGGGCCGGGTTTGAACCCACCACCCTCAGTATATGGGGCCGGCACCCTGCCCACTAAGCCACAGGTGCTGCCTGAAAGTGTTTATTGTTAATAATAGCTAATATTGGGCGGCACCTGTGGCTCATCGAGTAGGGCGCTGGACCCATATACCGAAGGTGGCGGGTTCAAACCCTGCCGAAGAGCAAAACAGAAAAATAGCCGGGCGTTGTGGCGGGCGCCTGTAGTCCCAGCTACTCGGGAGGCTGAGGCAAGAGAATTGCCTAAGCCCAGGAGTTGGAGGTTGCTGTAAGCTGTGTGACACCATGGCACTCTATTGAGGGCGATAAAGTGAGACTCTGTCTCTACAAAAAAAAAAGCAAATAATATCTAATATTCATTGTGTGGAGGTATGTGCCATGCACTGAATACTTCACTTTTTTTTTTTTAAACTATCATCCTCTATCCATCATTTTATTAAAAGGATGCTCTAACTTCAACCAAGTAGGAAAGACATAATCTCAGGATAAAGAGTAATCCTTTACGTTGAACACATTTAGCTTTATGTGAAATCCACTGTGTTGTCCTTGTTTATATTTAATGTTTATATTTTAGTTTAATAGTTTATATTAACTAATTGTGAAAGGAGATAAAACTGATGATGTGTAGTTTTAAATTATATATGTTTAAATATTTAATTTAATTGCCTGTGACCTCCACCTTGCTAAATCTAATGGTCTATTTTCAGTCTTTGTATTATTTCACCTGTAAGCAGCATTTGACACTATTGATTACTCTTTTCTTCTTAAATACACTGTCTTCACTACCTTTCCAAGGACGCCTTGCTCATTTGGTTCTCTTTTTACTTCACTAGTAACTCCTTCTAGGTCTCATTTGCTGGTTCTTCCTCCTCTTTCCAATACAGTAGAACCTCCATAGTTGACCACTTCCGTACATTGACCACCTCCTTGACCTTATTTTCATAGACTTGACATGTACCAAATGTATGTATCAGTACAGTATGCCTAGTTCCTTATGTCGAGCATCTCCGTAATTTGACCAGCTTGTTACAGTCCTTTGGGTGGTCAATTTGCAGAGATTCTACTGTTTGTTTCCTGGGTTTAGTCTTTTTGCCTCTTCTCTGTAGTGAGCTCATCCATTCTCATGGCTTTAAGGACTCTAAAGAGCTATGCTCCCAAATTTATGTTATGTAGCTCATCCTTCTTCGCTGACCTACAGCCTTGCTGCTGTATTTAGCAGTCTCCTTAATGTCAGCAGTTGGATATCTAACAGGCTTTTCAAACTTAGCATGTGCACGGTTCCCAGGCATTAATGATTAAAAAACAACTCTTGAAGGAATGTCCATCAGTGTAGAAAATAGGCTAGAGAGTGAGATCAGAGAATGTTCTTTTAAACACTAGTAGAATAGTATTGCTTTGGGGGGGACAATATTTATTCTTAACTCTGGGTTTGCTATATTTTATGTTCTTGGGTTGGTTTGGGCTCCTGAAATAAACTTTCTCATTTTTCCTTTTCCTTTTATTCCTTTTAGATCTTAGATTTAATGTACAATCGAATTTAAATGAGAGGAGATGGATTATTTTCTCTAAAAGTAAAAACTTGGTCTCTTTTCCCACCTACGTTGTTCATCACATTAAAACTAGCTCTACTTTTTAGGTATCATCTTTATCAGAAAGTGAGGAGTCCCAGGACTCATCTGACAGCATAGGCCCCTCACAGAAAGCCCACGGGATCCTAGCACGGCGTCCATCTTACAGGTGTGTACGCTCTTGTGTCAGACTGTGCAAGTTATGATATTACCAGCTGAGTGCAAATGATGGTATGCAAAGCAAACTGATGAGGGAGCATGTGTTTAAGAAAGAAAGATTAGGCTGAGTGCAGTGGCTTATGCTTGTAATTCCACTTGGGGAGACGAAGATGAGAGGCCTGCTTGAGGTCAAATGTTTGAGACCAACCTGGGCAAAATAGCTTGGTCTTGTTACCATCTTGACAAAAAATAGCTGGGTATGGTGGCGTGTACCTGTATATTTCCAGCTATTTGGGAAGTGAGGCAGGAGGATCTCTTGAACCCAGAAGTTTGAGACTACAGAGAGCTATGATCCTGCAACTGCACTGCTGTATGGGTGACAGTGAGACTCTGTCTCAAAAAATTAAGTAAGTAAAAAAAAAAGTAATGGACAAAATACTTACACAGACATTTTTCCAAAGAAGACATAAAACTTGCCAACTGGTATATGAAAAGGAACTCAGCATCACTAATCATGGGAATGCAAATTAAAGCCTCTATGCGATAATTACCTGCTACCCAAAAGGATGGCTATCATCAGAAAAACTAGAGATACTAAATGTTGTTGGCAAGGATGTTGAATACACATAGTTGGTTGGAATGTGATTGGTGTAGCCATTAAGGAAAACATAAAATGACGTAGTTTTAAAAATAAAACCACTGGGATGGGCACAGTGGCTTATGCCTGTAATCCTAGCACTCTGGGAGGCTGAGGTGGGTAGATTGCCTGAGCTCATGAGTTCGAGACCAGCCTGAGCAAGAACGAGACCCTGTCTTTAAAAATAGCCGGGTGCTATGGCGGGCGCCTGTAGTCCCATTGCTTGGGAGGCTGAGGCAAGAGAATTGCTTGAGCCCAAGAGTTTGAGGTTGCTGTGAGTTATGACGCCACGGCACTCTACCCAGGGTGACATAGTGAGACTCTGTCTCAAAAAAAATAAATGTAACAGATATGAGATGAATAAGTTTAGAAATATAATGCATGACAAGACAAATGTTAATGAAATTATATTAGGGAATTTGGTTAAATAAGCAGATTTTAGCTGTTCTTGCCACCAACCTCCATATGTAAGATGATAGGTTAATCTGCTTCATTATCTTTTTTTTTTTGAGACAGAGCCTCAAGCTGTCACCCTGGATAGAGTGCCGTGGCCTCACAGCTCACAGCAACCTCAAATTCTTGGGCTCAAGCGAGTCTCTTGCCTCCGCCTCCCAAGTAGCTGGGACTATAGGCACCCGCCACAACGCCCGGCCATTTTTTGGTTGCAGCCATCTTTGTTGTTTGGCGGGCCTGGGCTGGATTTGAACCCGCCAGCTCAGGTGTTCATGGCTGACGCCTTAGCCCGTTGAGCCACAGGCAACGAGCCAATCTGCATCATTATCATAGCCATTTACTATCTAGATGTATCCCATATTGTGTTATAAACCTCAAATATATACAATAAAATTTACTTAAATGAAGTCTTAAAGAGAGGAAGATTAGAGCCAGATTATGAAGGGTCCAAGTTTCTGTGCTGAAGAAGAATGTATATGTATTTTCCAGCAAAGTTTTAAATTTCCGTATTTACTTTTAGTCAGTTCTGCTAGCAATATGACAGTGGGTCTATAGACTTTAGGAACTGGGTGATTTGTGATTGCTTTCTTAGCTTCCTAACTCTGGGCCTTTGTTCTGTCCCCTGTGTATTCCTGTGCCTGAAACATTTTCTTTTACATTCTACGTAACTCCTGTGCACACTTTCTGGAGGCCTTATCTGATTACCTCCAGCCCCCAAGCTCCAAGACCCTAATTAGTGGCAATCTTTTACTGACTCACAACGATACTTATTTCTCACTGTTGGAATTCCAGTCTATTTAAGTGTATGGCCCATGTATTATTATCTTTGTGAACCCAGGGCCTAACAAAAGATACTATAGTAGATGCTGAGCATTAACTTGTTGAGTGAAGAGAGGTGGAAGTAGGCTCGGTGCCTGTGGCTCAACGGGCTAAGGCGCCAGCTACGTACGCCTGAGCTGGCAGGTTTGAATCCAGCCGGGCTGCCAAACAACAATGACGGCTGCAACCAAAAAATGGCCGGGCATTGTGACGGGCGCCTGTAGTCCCAGCTACTTGGGAGGCAGAGGCAAGAGACTCGCTTGAGTCCAGGAATTGGAGGTTGCTGTGATGCCATGGCACTCTATCCAGGGTGACAGCTTGACAGCTCAAAAAAAAAGAGAGGTGGAAGTAGTACGACTAGTAGAAGAAAGTCCTTAAAAAAATCTGGATGATTTCAAATGGGTCATGAGATATCTTTGGAGGGAATGAATTTGAGACATTTGTTTAGTAAAATTGATTAAATCTGGTGACTATAGGCTGGGTGCAGTGGCTCATACCTGTAATCTTAGTATTCTGGGAGGCCAAAGGGAGTGGATAGACTGAGCTCAGGAGTTCGAGACTAGCCTAAGCAAGAGCAAGATTCTGTCTCTACAAAAACAGAAAAAGTAGCTGGGCATTGTGGCAGGTGCCTGTAGTCCCAGCTACTTGGGAAGCTGAGACAAGAGGATTACTTTCCAGGAGTTTGAGGTTGCTGTGAGTTGTGATTCCACAATACTCTACCAGGGCACAGAGTGAGACTCTGTATCCAAAATTAAAACAAAACAAAAAAAACCCTGGTGACTACATGATCAGAGGAAGAGACAGAATGATGAAATACTGTTTTTGAAGCATGAACAAATGCAGTAGGAGTTTAGATGTTATGAGAGACCTGTGTTTAGGGTATGGTCAGTCTTATCTGATGGAATAAGTAGGAAAGACTATAGAAAACATGATTTGAGTCACCACCAATCTGATAAATTTTGTGAGACTGGGGCAGGAAGGAGTTTTGTAAGGTAGCAGAAAAGCTTCTTAGATTGAGGAAATCAGAAGGTAATCTGTATGATCAAAGTTAGATTGGATGATGTAAAAAAGATTGGCCTGTTTTGGGAATTGGGAATTTAAGGTTCTGGGAAGAAGAGGAAATTTAGCAAGAACAGAATAACAGTAGTCAGATTACTTAGAGCAGTGGTTCTCAACCTTCCTAATGCCTCGATATATTTTCATTGTTACAAAGGGGTCGCAACCCACAGGTTGAGAACTGCTGACTTAGAGTCTTGTTATCATGTTAAGGTATTTGGATTCAGTTGAATGAACATTTAATGAACAGAGAAAATTTTGTCTATGAATTTGAGGGGTAAGAAAAATAAACTTATCCTCCAAACTCACAATCAAAAAATACAAAAACCTGAAAGAAATAATTCTTTATTAGCAATGAGCAGCAGATGCAATAAATACCATTAAATCTCTAAAGAATCTTCGATAATGAAGTTATTACAGACTGTTAAGTAAAATTAAAATATGAGTAAAAAGTTTAATGAAAAGTTTACGAAAGGCTCGGCGCCTGTGGCTCAACGGGCTAAGGCTCCAGCCACGTACACCTGAGGTGGTGGGTTCGAATCCAGCCTGGGCCCGCCAAACAACGACGGCTGCAACCAAAAAATGGCTGGGTGTTGTGGCGGGCGCCTGTAGTCCCAGCTACTTGAGAGGCAGAGGCAAGAGACTCGCTTGAGCCCAGGAATTAGAGGTTGCTGTGAGCTGTGATGCCACAGCATGCTATCCAGGGTGAGGCTCTGTCTCAAAAAAAAAAAAAAAAAAAAAAAATAGTTTATGAAAGACAGAAGGAGTCAAATCCTAATATTAGGACAAGAGACTAGGGAGGATTTAAAACATAAGCATTTTTGGGGGGCAAAACACGATTGTAAGAGGGACTTTACCTGACAAATGCAATCAGTGTAACCTGGTTTCTTGTACCCTCAGTGAATCATCAACAATAAAAAAAAAAAGCTGTCTGGCTCAGTGCCTGTGGCTCAACGGGTTAAGGCGCCGACCACGTACACCTGAGCTCGCGGGTTCGAATCCAGCCCAGGCCCACCAAACAACAATGGTGGCTGCAACCAAAAAATGGCCAGGCGTTGTGGCGGGCACCTATAGTCCCAGCTACTTGGGAGGCAGAAGCTGGAGACTCACTTGAGCCCAGGAATTGGAGGTTGCTGTGAGCTGTGATGCCATGGCACTCTATCCAGGGTGACAGCTTGAGGCTCTGTCTCAAAAAAAAAAAAAAAAGAAAGAAAAAGAAAAACTTGTGGAAAGGAAACATATACTTGCTAAGGTCTATTGAGGAACTTTAAATAAGATATATACAGTTATATCTATTTAAAGTAGAATGGTGGAGGAACTGGAAGGAAGCTGTAGGTAATTCCAGATCACCTAGAATAGAGCCTAGAAAGATAAAGAGAAATTAAGAGAGAATGAGAAGCTCCAACTGGGAACATGCATCTAAAAATACTTTGAAAAGGAGAGAACAGGGAAAGATATGCTATTGCTAGTCTCTCTGGGAGAAAAAATGTAATGGCTGAAATTTCCAGGACATAAATTTCTCACCTTTAGAAAGCAAGGTCCCAAAGATAGTATAAACCTATATCTAGATGTATTTTGTGAAGTAAAATTGGAGAATACCAAAGATAATCAAAAAGTTTTCCAAAATGAAAAAATCAATACATAGAAAGGAATGTCCATTAATTTGACGACAGATTTTTGAACAACAGCTTTAGAAGACAACAGACTAAAATATTTTTTTTTTTTTTTTAAAGACAGAGTCTCACTTTGTCGCCCTTGGTAGAGTGCTGTGGCGTCACAGCTCACAGCAACCTCCAGCTCTTGGGCTTAGCCGATTCTCTTGCCTCAGCCTCCTGAGTAGCTGGGAATACAGGCGCCCGCCACAGTGCCTGGGTATTTTTTTGTTGCAGTTTGGCCAGGGCCGGGTTTGAACCTGCCACCCTCAGTATATGGGGCTGGTGCCCTACTCACTTAGCCACAGGTGCCACCCCTAAATTTTTTTTTTTTTTTTTTGAGACAAGAGTCTCACTCTGTCACCCTCTGTAGAGTGCTATGGCATCATCATAATCTCACAGCAACCTCTAACTCCTGGGTTCAGGCGATCCTCCTGCCTCAGCCACCCTAGTAGCTGTTGTCACAACACCAGCTAATTTTTCTATTTTTTTTTTGTTTTGCAGTTCGGCCGAGGCTGGGTTTGAACCTGCCACCTTCAGCATATGGGGCTGGCGCCCTACTCGCTGAGCCGCAGGTGCCGCCCAAATTTTCTATTTTTTTTCCCTGGTAAAGACAGAGTCTTGTCTTGCTCAGGCTGGTCTCATCTCCTGAGCTCAAGTTATCCTCCTTCCTTGGCCTCCCAGAGTTGCTAGGATTACAGGTGTGAGCCACTGGGCCCAGCCTCATTAGGCTTATTTTAGGCTATCAGGGATGATCACCAAAAGAATATGAGTAAAAATTTTCATTACCAAACAGTGGGCCTTCTTGTATAAAATAATGAACTCTTGGAAAAAATATTTAATGTATTGTGTATTTATAGGAAATGGTGAAAATCACTTATCACCCTTTCCCCCAGTAAACATAAAAGCTGTATATATACAAATACATGAGTAGTTGAAACCAGAATGAAGAGAGGAAGTGAGTGTGAAAACCAGGGGTACCTTATTGGTTTAGGCCTACTGCAGGAAGGGCCTGAACCTGAGATTTCTTCATTCAGCAAGGATCTATAAAGGTGGCCAGAACAACTGAAAAGAAGCTTCTGCAAGTTAAATTTGCCACAAATTAGGATCAATCAAATGTGAATTCAGTCAAAAATTATCAAGCATAAGTGAGAATCAGCAGAAACAATATAAGCAACTCAATAAATGCAGAGTGGAACTACTCAATACAAAAGTGGATACAGAAGTCAAGTTCAGGAAGAGGGGGAATAATCATTTAGAGGTCCTCAGTCTACATAAAATAGTCAAGTCCATGGGACAGATGAGATCAACAGAAAGAGAACGTAGATAAGAGAAAGAAGTAAAACGCTCTCCCTAATGGTCTCCAAAGTAGAGAAAGATGAGAAATAATATAAAACAATGACAAATAGGGCTGGGCATGGTGACTCACACCTATAATCCTAGCACTCTGGGCCGAGGTGGGTAGATTGCTTGAGCTCATGGTTTTGAGGCCAGCCTGAGCAAAAAGCGAGACCCCGTCTCTATTAAAAATAGGAAAAACTGGGCGGTGCCTGTGGTTCAGTGAGTAGGGCGCTGGCCCCATATACCGAGGGTGGCAGGTTCAAACCTGGCCCTGGCCAAACTGCAACAAAAAATAGTCGGGCTGGGCGGTGTCTGTGGCTCAGCGAGTAGGCCGCCGGCCCCATATGCCGAAGGTGGCAGGTTCAAACTCAGCCTCGGCCGAACTGAAAAAGCAAACAAACCTTAAAAAAAACCCTTTTGGTGGCGCCTGTGGCTCATCGAGTAGGACCCCGGACCCATATACCAAAGGTGGTGGGTTCAAACCCGGCCTTGGCCAAACTGTAAAACAGAAAAATAGCCAGGCGTTGTGGCGGGCATCTGTAGTCCCAGCTACTCGGGAGGCTGAGGCAAGAGAATTGCCTAAGCCCAGGAGTTGGAGGTTGCTGTGAGCTGTGTGCCACGGCACTCTACCGAGGGCCATAAAGTGAAACGCTGTCGCTACAAAAAAAAAAAAAATAGGAAAAACTGAGGCAAGAGGATCGCCTGAGCCCAAGTTGAAGTTTGCTATGAGCTATGACACCACGGCACTCTACTCAGGGTGACAGCTTGAGACTGTCTCAAAAAAAAGAAAATGACATAATAGGGTGAGGTACAGTGGCTCATGCCTATGATCCCAGCACTTTGGGAGGCTAAAGCAGAATTGCTTGAAGCCAGGAGTTGAAAACGACCCTGGGCAACATAGTGAGACCCTGTCATTACAAAAATGAGAAAAATTAGCTGGGCATGATTACCTATTCCTAGGAGGCTGAGGTAAAAGGATAACTTGATCCCAGGAGTTTGAGGTTACAGTGAGCTGTGATCAGGCCAGACTGAGACTCTGTCTCTTTAAAAAAGAAAAGAAAAGCAATGGCTAACAATGTCATTGACTCTGTGTAATAAAGTAATATATATGGGAATGATATATGGGGTGTCCATAAAGTTCATGTGCAATTTAAAATTTAAAACTATTTTAAATTGCACACAAACTTTAGAGCTTTGATAATGCTGCTCTTTTGGGGGCAGGTGGAGTGCAGAAGGGTTAGTGGTGACATTTTAGCATAATTTAACTTGATTCCTAGTAAAAATACCTGAAGCAAATATGGTAAAATACTAGCATCTATTGATTCTTGGTATATGTTACATAGGCGTTTTGTGTACTTTTCTTTTCTTTCTTTTTTTTTTTTTTTTTTTTTTTGAGACGAGTTTTACTTTATCGCCCTCAGTAGAGTGCAGTGGTATCACAGCTCACAGCAACCTCCACTTCCTGGGCTTAAGCTATTCTCTTGCTTCAGCCTTCCAAGTAGTTGGGACTACAGACGCCTGCCATAATACCCGGCTATTTTTTTGTTGTTTTTGCAGTTGTCATTGTTTAGCAGGCCCAGGCCGGGCTCGAACCGCCAGCCTTGGTCCATGTGGCCAGTGTCCTACTCACTGAGCTATGAGTACCAAGCCAAATCTGATCTTTTTAAATGAAGGTCACTGACACTATTTAGAAAACAAAAGTACCAGTGGAGCCCGTGGCTCAGTGGGTAGGGCACTGGCCCCATATAACAAGGGTGGCAGGTTTGAACTTGGCCCCAGCTAAACTGTAACAAAAAATAGCCAGGCATTGTGATGGGCACCTGTAGTCCCAGCTACTTGGGAGGCTGAGGCAGGAGAATCGCCTAAGCCCAGGAGTTGGAGGTTACTGTGAGCTGTGACGGAATGGCACTCTACCGAGGGCGATAGAATGAGACTCTGTCTCTAAAAAAAAAAAGAAAGAAAGAAAGAAAAGAAATGCACCATGTTAATGAAGTGCCTCAAAATGGAGCCATCTATCGTACAGGGGAAAGAGATACCTTGTACCTCTGTAAATGCCTTGTACTGGAAAGTCTCACCATCTGAGTATTTTTTCAGTATATTACATTGTTTTTAGGTAGTTATAAACTAAAATGTAACTAGCCTGGAGCACGTCATTATATTAATGTGTGCTAAATGAAAGGATTCTTAGACATAGTAGTTTAGATGTCCAGTAGATTATTGTAATTTTAACTTGAGGTGGAAAAAGGTTTAGCAATTTGTTTTATAAAGTCATTCACATTACCAACTTTAATAAAGTTCTTTTTTTTTTACAGAAAAATTTTTAAAGACCTATCTTCTGAAGACACAAGGAGCAGAAAAGGAGACGGAGAAAACCCTGGAGTTTCTGCTGTCACTTCTATGTCTGTTCCAACTCCCATCTATCAGACTAGCAGTGGACAGTACAGTATGTACAAGAATCAATTTCCACATGACAGACACAAAAATTGACTTTTCATGGAAAGCAGTGGTGTGTAGAAAGACTGTCATACTTTAACAGTGATATATTAAAGCATAACTTTTTGAGCTAGGATTAATGCAGAGTACTTTCTCACTGTTATCTCATTTACTCTTTACAACAACTTTGTGAAACAGGCAATTGTCGATTTAGGAGGGAACTAAGGTTTAGGGGTGTCCAGCCTTTTTTATGCCACGCATTATAAGAGGAAGAGTTGTCTTGGGCACATTAAATACACAAACACTAAAGAAAGCTCATTAGCAAAAAAAAAAAAGGTCCACGTGTACTGTTTGTGATATTCTACACCAGAGATAAGCAAAAAAGTCCTCAAAAATCATCATTTGGCCTGTTTGCCTTAGGTTAGACACCCTGGTTTAAAGAATTAGAGAATGTCCCTAAAGCCACACAGCTTGTAAGTGAAGGAGCCAGGATTCAAAATTAGGTTTGTCTTAATCTAAAGACATAATTTTACCCCAAACTACATGGCCTCCTACAAAATTGTCTCTTCGACACTAGCCAGTTATATCCATGACGTTAATTCTAGAAGAAAATAGTATTAGGATTAGTTTCATAATGAAAAATTAAACATGAACATTGAATTTTCAGTTTGAGGTTAAGGAAGTTTGAATCAGAAAGATTCAGACTATTTTGAAATGTGATTTACAGCATGCCTGCTATACATAATCAAGGACTGATCAACTTTACTAAACCATTAAATCTCTATATCTGAAAGACAGAGTCATCTATCAAAAGACAGAGTGATAGAAAACGAAAAACCTTCCATAACCGGAAATGTACTCACTCCCACTAATGTATGTGTCCCTACAATATTCTGTAGATTAATAATTTTTTTTTTTTTTTTGCAGTTTTTGGCCGGGGCTGGATTTGAACCCATCACCTCCAGTATATGGGGCCAGTGCTCTACTCCTTTGAGCCACAGGTGCCACCCAGATTAATAATTTTTACTTGTGTTAACACTTACTTTTTTGGCTCGGCACCTGTAGCTCAAGTGGCTAAGGTGCCACCCATATACACCAGAGCTCGAATCCAGCCTGGGTCTGCCAAACAACAATGACAACTACAAACAAACAAAAAATATAGGCAGCGCCTGTGGCTCATTGAGTAGGGTGTGGCCCAATATACGGAGGGTGGTGGGTTTGAACCTGGCGCCAGCC
>CAUYRH010044599.1:0-10724 GCA_963574655.1 Perodicticus potto
TAGCTGGGACTACAGGCGCCTACCACAACGCCCGGCCATTTTTTGGTTGCAGCCGTCATTGTTGTTTGGCGGGCCCAGGCTGGATTCGAACCCGCCAGCTCAGGTGTACGTGGCTGGCGCCTTAGCCCGTTGAGCCACAGGGTTCGGGTTGAGCCCGAGCCAGGGTTCTTATTTTTTAACCACTTGAGACTTCATACACCACATGACTCACCTACTTGAAATGTGTAATTCAGTGGTTGTAGTACATTCGGAATTGAGTACCCACCACTACAACCAATTTTAGAACATTTCTCTCTTCCCACAAAAGAAGCCCAGTGCCCACTGGCTGCTGTACCCACCCCAGGTAACCTCTGATCTACTTGCTGTCTCTATGGCTTTGCCAATTCTGGACATTTCACAAAAATGGAATCACATAGAGCCTGTCCTTTTGGAGGTGCTTTTTACTTAGCACATCTTTGGGGGCCAACAGTGTTGCTGCATGTCCCATCCACTTGCTGGTGGTCTATTTCCGAGGAGAGCCCCTGGCTCAGGTGGTGACTCTGCATTTAACATCATTGAAGACGCACATTTCCTGGTGCAACTGTCCCCTCTCATTGTCCCACTTCCCCACCCCAACCTGGTGATGTGAAGTCCTGATTTGATGTTTCCCTCACAGCCAACTGTGCTGTGCACCTTCTGTGCACTTCCTGGCCATTTACATACCATCTTCAGAAGTGTTTGCTCAGATGGTCTACCTTTTCTCGGCTTGTCTTTCAAGCATTGAGTTCTAGTTCTTCATAGATTCTGTTTATTAACTCCTAATTTGGTATCTGATGCACAGAACTTTTCTCCCTTTCTGTGAGCTGTCTATCTTGGTAGTGTCTTGATAACGTCCAGTTTATTTTCTTTTGCTTGTGTTTTCTGTTATATCTAAGAATTCCTTGCCTGTTTCCTTCTAAGGGTCTCACCGTCTTCACTCTTCTCTCCAGCTATCCCAGAACCATGTGGCACCCTAGATGTGAGGGTTTATTTCTAGACTCTCAGGTCTGTCTCCTGACTACTATAGCTTTGCAGTCAGTGTTGAGGTTTGGCCATGGGCTCCTGGCTGAGCCATGGTGCAGGGGAGGGCAGAGCTGACCAGGTGACCTATGTTATACCTCTGTCCAGAAATACCCACAGCCCAAGGGACAGAAAAAGAAGAAAATTGTTAAGTATGGTATGGGCGGCCTCATCATCCTCTTCCTCATCGCCATCATATGGTTCCCCCTGCTCTTCATGTCGCTGGTGCGTTCTGTGGTTGGTGTTGTCAACCAGCCCATCGATGTCACTGTCACCCTCAAATTGGGTGGCTATGAGGTAAGCACCTGACAGCCTGGTCAGCGTGGATTCACACCCCCCTCTAATGTGGGTTCTAGCCAAGGCAGTGCCACCCTTCCACTATCCTTGTGGACCCCGGGTGGGGCTCTGCACGGGTCCTGGAAGGCTCTAGCTCACGTCACCCTGTCCCCACCCCAGCCACTGTTCACCATGAGTGCTCAGCAGCCGTCCATCATCCCCTTCACATCCCAGGCCTATGAGGAACTATCCAGGCAGTTTGACCCCAACCCGGTGAGCAGCCCCACCAAGCTACTGCCTGGGGTGGGAACATACCATGGAGTGGGGGAGGGCGGCACCCTGCTGAGGTGCCACCTGTGCCTAGCTGGCCATGCAGTTCATCAGCCAGTACAGCCCTGAGGACATCGTCACAGCGCAGATCGAGGGCAGTTCCGGGGCACTGTGGCGTATCAGCCCCCCGAGCCGGGCCCAGATGAAGCGGGAGCTGTCCAGCGGCACTGCCCACATTACCCTGCGCTTTACCTGGAACTTCCAGAGGTGGGTCCTGTGCTTGGGGTTGGACAAGGAGCGCCTACCCCAGGCCGAAGAGTCACGCCACACTGCCCTTCAGGGATCTGGCCAAGGGCGGCACAGTGGAGAACACCAACGAGAAACACACCCTGGACCTTGCTCCCAATAGCACTGCGCGGCTGCAGCTGGCCAGGCTGCTTGAGGGCACCTCGAACCAGTCTGTGTGAGTTGGCACGGGGCTGGGCAGCTGGTGGGCAGGAGAGCCGGTGGCCAGGAACTGACCTGCAGCTCTTCCCACAGGGTCATCCCCAACCTCTTTCCCAAGTACATCCGCGCCCCCAATGGGCCTGAAGCCAATCCTGTGAGGCAGCTGCAGCCTCGTGAGTGGGCATGTGGGGGCGAGGGGGCGGGATGCAGCCTGGGCCCTGGATGGCAGGGCAGCCCTGGCCCCAACCATCTCTGACTCTGATGTAGAGGAGGAGGCTGACTACCTCGACGTGCGCCTCCAGCTGCGGAGGGAGCAGGTGGGCACAGGGACTGCTGGCTTCCTCGAGTGGTGGGTGGTAGAGCTGCAGGACTGCCAGGCCGACTGCAACCTGCTGCCCATGGTCATCTTCAGTGACAAGGTCAGCCCTCCGAGCCTTGGCTTCCTGGCTGGCTACGGGTGAGTGTGCAGCACAGGGATGGGATGTCTAGGGGCTCCCGGCAGCCCTAGCCTCACTCGTCCTGTCGGCAGGATCATGGGGCTGTACGTGTCCATCGTGCTGGTCATTGGCAAATTTGTCCGGGGCTTCTTCAGCGAGATCTCCCACTCCATCATGTTTGAGGAGCTGCCCTGCGTGGACCGCATCCTCAAGCTGTGCCAGGACATCTTCCTGGTGCGGGAGACACGCGAGTTGGAACTGGAGGAGGAGCTCTATGCCAAGCTCATCTTCTTATACCGCTCACCGGAGACCATGATCAAGTGGACCCGAGAGAAGGAGTAGGTGCCGGGTAGTGTGGCCATGACGCACACTCCCGGGCTGGGGAGCAGTGACCCTCTGCCCGGCCCACATGAGCCCTGATGCTGCTGTCAGAAGGATGCTGCGTCCCCACAGCCTGTGTGGTGCTGCCGTCCCACCCCCTTGCCCAGGTGGCCCTGGGCAGCCACACTGGGCCCAGCCCCCCACTTTGCGTACTGTAGAATTTTCTAATTAAAAAGTTTTATTTATACAGACAATCACAGGGCCGGCCCTCAGTCCTTGCCTTCCCTTGGGGCTGCATGGCTGCCCTCATTGACATCCTCGAGATTCAGCTCTCTGCTGTCTCTGCCTCCCCGTCACTGTCCGCAATCAGATACTCTTGGACCTCCTGCAGCACCCAGGCTCTGGAGAGTGAAGGGTGCACAGTGAGAAGCTGCACCCAGGCTCTGGGGGGGGCAAGGGGCACACAGTGGGAAGCAGCCCCAGGCTCCCACCCAGAAGGGGCTCCCGACAGTGTGCTGGTACCTCTGGCTGCGGAGCTGGGCCTCAGCCAGGATGTAGGGTGGCAGGGAATCCAGGGAAGGCTGCGGCCGAAAGTTGGCATGAATGAGGGCAGTGTGGCTATGGAACCAGCCCCCTTACCACCCAAGGTGCTTTTCTCACTTCTCTTCCCCAAGCCACCTGAGGGGCGGGGGTGCGGGAGGGGATTCCACTCACCAAGTCCTTCATATTCACACGGCAGCTATAGCAGAGCCGCTCAAGGACGCAGACCCGGGGGTCCCCCCTGCAGAGGCAAAGCCAGCTGTGCTCTGCCTTGGCAAATCAGCATGGAGTGGGAAGAGGGCGGGCTCCCCCTCTTTGTGCAGCTGCCAGGGGTTGGCCATGGGGTGGGACAGGGTGTGACTCACCTCTCGCAGGCCCCTCTGCAGCAGCCCTGGGCCCTGCCCACCTCTGGGAGACAGCAGAGTGCTGGATGCCTCCCTGCCTCAGCCAGGGCAGTGGGTGGCTGCATCTGGGAAAGGTGCGAGGAGGTCTGAGCCCCAAAGGCTGTGGCACTGTCTGCAAGCAGAGAGGGGCTGAGGGGACTCTGGGGCTGCTGAACTGCACACCCATCTCCAGCTCCCTTCCACACCCTGCCACTGCAAAAACCCAGCACAGACCAGCGTCGTCAACATCCAGTGTGCATAGGCAGAGGAGGCAGCGGGGCCCGGAGCAGGCAGTGTCATGGCTTTCCCTGGGCGCCTTGGCCAGCTTCTCACTTGTCCTGTGGCCAGATGGCAGGTCACACGCTCACTAGAGGCTTCACTCCTTCCCAGGCCCAAGCACAGTGGCAGCTCAGTAGCCCCACTCCTGCCCCACACACCTGTACACAGTGCTAACGGTGGAGGGGAACTGGGTCTGCAGCCGCAGGAGGAAGGCTTCCATCAGTCGGTGGATGCTGGCCTTTTCGGGAGCCTACAGACAATGAAATGGGCCACAGACCAGGGCCACCTACAGCGGGTGCCAGGGGCTCCACATAGCCAGCCCAAGAGTCCGCCCTATTCAGGAGACTCTGTGCATGCAGGGATCACTCCTCCCAGGGATGACACCATTGGCCAGCTGCCTCTTGGCTCTAAGGCAGAGTTAGCAAACTCACCTTGGGGGATGCTGCTACTAGCACTGCCAGAGGACAAAGCTTGGGTCCCATGGAGGGAAAACAGCTCCCCTAGTCAGTACAGCTCACCTTGGTGTCGATGGTTGGCGTGAAGACAGAAGGGACGGCAAACAGGTGGTTGTAGAAGGCGACCTCCTTCAGGGTGTGGTCACGCATGGGCCGCACCACGACCACGTCCCCATGCCGCTCATCAGAAAAGCCCTGGGTGAGGCGAGGGCTGTGTGGCCAAGGTCCAAGTGTGCTCCCCTCCTCCAGTGCCATTGGATGGGGTCACAGGCCCCCACGTCTATATGGGAGACCCCAGGACTGAGGTGGGAAGGGTCTTCGGGGGCCCCAGGTTCCTGCATACCGTGTCCCAGGCCAGGAAGGCCCCTCTCCCCAGTGCCAGGTTGGTCATGAGCTTGATGGCCAGGCGGGTGCAGCTCTCCCCTGTCATCACCTTCGAGTAGCCGTGGGCTCTGGCCACATGCAGGATCAGGTGGGTCCTATGGTGGAGAGTGCCTCAGAGGCCTGAGGGGGCCAGGACCCAGGGGAGGGATGCCTTAATGGCCTGGGGGTGGACAGGACCCCAGGGTGGGGGGTGCCTCAAAAGCCTGGGGATGGGCAGGACGGGGAGGGGTGGGCCTTAGGGTAGACAAGACGGGGGTGGGGCGGCACTCACCTCAGGGTCTGCAGAAGCTCCTCCTTGGCTGTCAGTGTCTCCACTGAGTGGAACAGTCTGGACAAAGCCTCAGTCTGGGCAGCTGCAGATAACCCTGTTGGGCTCTGGAGGCCCACGGGGCCCTGTGGGGGGGGCTGGCACTGCTGTCCCTGCTGCTGAACCAGGCTGGGACTGTCCTCAGCACTCTCAGCCCCAGGTGTGTGCTGCTGCTGGAGGAAACTGCCCACAGCCGCCTTGTAAGCCCCTGCAGTCCCTGCTGGTTCCTGGGCAGAGCAGCGCAGCACTGCTGGCGGCAGGCTGAAAACCTGCCAGGACGCAGGAAAGGGCAGTGAGGCCAAGACCCCTGCCCACCCTCACCAACACACCACAGGGAAATGGAGACCCAGAGGTCACTTCTAGGGACAGACCTACTCACCTCTTCTAAGGCAACTAGGTACCACGGGAACCCAACAGTCTGCAGGATCAGCTTCACCTCAGCCAGGGTCTTTGCTCTATCCTCTGGGCTCTGACCACAAGCTGCTCCCTCTGAAAGACCCAGGCAGGACAAGTGGTTGTGGCTTTCAGCAAAGCCCAGGCAGGGCAGGACAAAGTGCAAAGCCACAGGGAGAAGTTACACAGGCTGCAGGGCGGTGGCTTCTGTAGAAACTGCAGGACCCTGTTTTCTGAGCAGGCAGGGGGTTACCCTGTGGCTGAGCACAGCACTGGGGATGCCTCCTGGGAGGATGCCCTGTGACAGTGAGGGTCAAGGACAGCACCCCAGCCCCTCCACACCCTGTCCTCGTCACCAAGACACGCTCTTCTCTGTTCCCAGACCCCTTCATGGGAGCTGCAGGCCACTCTCTCCTCCCACCCCCAGACTTCCTGACGATGGTCTGAGACCCTGGAATGGCAGTGCATGTAATGGTGGACACATCCACTGGCTACTCCAGAGAAATGTCCCCACTGGGGCCTTGATGTGAGGACAGCACCAGCAATTCTTGGCAAGTCCTATCAGAGGGAGGTCCACTGGGGCCCACACCAATTGGGGTTGGAGAGGAGTGACAGCCACACGTACCATCAACAAAGATGACCCCTGGCACAAAACGCAGTCTTTTGGCAGAATCTTGACTCAGACCCTGGAGGGAGAAGTGTCAGAGGCTTGGTCCCCAGCTACAAGCCATAGGCACTTTTCCAGTTGAGAACATTTCTCATCCAGATTTCGTGCCCTCCTAGAAGGTAAAGCCCCCCACCCTCCATAAATAAAGCCCCTTGGATCTGGGTGCTAGACAAACCCCAAAGGTGAGGTTGGCGAATGGGGTCTTTACCCCCCCAGGTGAACATCCGTGCTTGAAGAAACCTCAACAGTAGCCCCTCACTAGTGTGTCCTTGACATCCCAGCAATGCCCCAAGAGAGGAAGGTGGGTCCTCAGGACCACCGTGCCACCTACCCAGGCACCTCTGACCATACAAAGCATTCTTGGACTTAAGAATAGAAAGTGACCACATGGCGAGGGCAGGGCATGGCCAGGCACAAGAGGGCAGTGAGAGGTGTTGGACAAGCAGTAGGCAAGGGGTACCATCCAGGCAGGTGCAAGGGCCCCCAGGTCACTCACCCTCCTATCTCATCCTGCCCACCCAGTCTTGAACATCATTGACTAGCCTGGGCCATGCCAGGGCACAGCCTACCACCCTCAGCCACCGGCCCCCCACTCCATCTGCAGCCTGAGCTCCCTACCTCTCCCTGCCATGCTCTTCACCTCAACCTGGCCACTGCTTCTCCATTCTCCCCCCATCATCCAGTAACTGCACTGCTATGCAGGTTGAGCAAATGGACAAGGCTCAACTGGGCCAGGTGAGCACTCTGCACATGGCTTCTGGCTTGTGCACCTACTGTATACATATCTGAGAACCCACCAGGCTTGAGGAGGGGCTGCTCTGAGTCCCAAGAGTCCCTTGGGCAGGCTAAAGGAGGTCTTCTCAGCCTGCAGCTTTGCCCAGAAGCCTGGGCCCAGGGGTGGTGCAGACCTACCTCAAGGACCTGCCAGACCATGGAGCTGGATGAAGGCCCTCCCGACCACGTCAAGAGCACCTGTGGAAGAATATCACTGAAGCCACCACATCTCTTCCCCTACACGAGTGTCTGCCCCACCTCAAGGACAGCCCAGATACCAAGCCTACCCTCAAATACCAAGGAGGGTCCAGGCCCCCCACAGGAGGGACAGCAGAGGCCTTGAGCCTCAGGGCCAGGCTGCTCAGTCAGACCCCAGGACCCAGACACTACCTTCTCACCCGGGAAGATGAGCCGGTTCTTCCCCAGCATGGCCCTGAACTTGTGGGTGTAAAAGGCCTTGAAACAGTCCCTGCAACACAGACGTGGAGGTGAAGAAACAAGTCTGTGCCTGTACCACCAGGCAGCATCTGGAGGCCCCACTAAATTCCTTTAGCAATTTCCATCTTTAAAGGCTCCATCACATGAAGGTTCTGCCCAGAGACCCACAAAGGGGGCTGGGGCTGAGGGGCTCTCCCAGCTGTGCTTCCTCCAGGGCCAGAGCCCAGGCACCACTTGCATCCCCCTGGTGCTTAGGAAAGGCACAGCTAGAGGAGTGGACAGACTCAGGCACATGAAGGGCAAGGCCACCCCCAACCCCCATAAAAAAATGAGTTGATGACCTGCTCCCAAGAACCCCTACCCAAAACAGAAGTGCCACTTCCTTGGGGTAAAGTTGGGGAGATGCTAGGAAGCTGCAGCAAGGGCCCAGCACCACGGGGCTCCACAGCTGGCACCTCTAGGATGCTGGGCCCACGTGGGCCAGAAATGATCAAGGCTCACGCACAGGCCTGGACTCATCCCCCAACCGCCAGAATCATGACTCTGGACAGGGCCTAGGAAGCTGTATTCTTTCTTTTTTTTTTTGAGACCGAGCCTCAAGCTGTCGCCCTGGGTAGAGTGCCATGGCATCACGGCTCACAGCAACCTCCACCTGCTGGGCTCAAGCGAGTCTCCTGCCTCCGCCTCCCAAGTAGCTGGGACGCCACAATACCCGGCCATTTTTTGGTTGCAGCCGTCATTGTTGTTTGGCAGGCCCAGGCTGGATTCAAACCCGCCAGCTCAGGTATATGTGGCTTGTGCCTTAGCCGCTTGAGCCACAGGCGCTGAGCCAGAAGCTGTATTCTTAGTAAAGTTTCTAGCTGACTCGAAGTCACCAGGTCAGAAGTTCTCAGCCTTGGATGGATGTCAGAATCACATAAGCTACCTGAGTCAGAATTCAGGAGCAGGGCCCAGGAATCTACTATAAAGCTCCCCTGCACTCCCAGTCAGAATGGAGAACAGCACCCAGCACAGAGGGGAGCAATGTTGCCATAGGAGGCCATCCTACACCTGAGGATATGCCCCAAGTTATCTCTTCCTCCCTGTAAGGTGCAGCAATCCCTGCCAACAGGCCCCATGCACAAGCAGCCAAACAAACACCCCACGGTTCCTTCCACAATGGTGAAGCAACTCCACATTTCACAGAAAACGCCAGGTCCAGGGACTCCAAGTGGCCAGCAAGTACCGTGGGGGAAACTAACGGTGTGGGTAGTCTCACTAAGAGGGATGGAGTGCTTCACTTCACCTCCTATTCACTGTGGGGAGGGACACCTGCCTCTATACCAGCTGGGCTCAAGCATGGAGTGTTCATACCCACACACTGTGTCTGGGCTCCTGTAACCACGCTACCCCACCTTGGGGCTAGGCAAGGTGGAGTTTCCCAGCATGTGCTTGTTCTTTTTTGTTGTTGTTGAGATAAGAGTCTCACTATGTCGCCCATGGTAGAGTGTCATGGCATCACAGCTTACAGCAACCTCAAACACTTTGGCTTAAGCAATTCCCTTGCTTCAGCCTCCCAAGTAGCTGATCAAGTGCTTGTTCTTTTTTTTTTTTTTTTTTTTTTTTTTGTAGAAACAGTCTCACTTTATTGCCCTTGGTAGAGTGCCATGGTGTCACACAGCTAACAGCAACCTCCAACTCCTGGGCTTAGGCGATTCTCTTGCCTCAGCCTCCCAAGTAGCTGGGACCACAGGCACCCACCACAATGCCTGGCTATTTTTTTGTTGCAGTTTGGCCGGGGCTGGGTTTGAACCCACCACCCTCGGTATATGGGTCCGGCACCTCACTGACTGAGCCAGAGGCACCGCCCCATGTGCTTATTCTTAACAATTGCTGGGGAACCTCACTCAAACCCCCATCTGGAGGATTGGGTTTCCATCCATTCCCCAGCCCAAGAAAGCATGGCAAGAGAAACGTCTGGGCCCAAGCAAGGACCCCACTGGCCACAAGAGCCTTGCCTAGAGCCACTGCAACTTCTCTCCTTAGTGAGCTCCCCAGCAGACTGGGGCATGGCCATCATCTTCAGAGGCCCTTAGGTGGCTGAAGCAGGGCCTGCCTTGCCCAGGATGTGTTTCGAAACAGCCCATACCTCATCTTCCAAACCCACCAGACTCCCAAACATGGTCACGGATAAGGAAGTTTGTGGAAAACAATCTACTTAGTTCTCCCCTAAAGTTTCTTTCGGGGAACAGAACCCAAGATTCTTTTTTTTTTTTTTTTGGCTGGGGCTGGGTCTGAACCCACCACCTCCAGTATAAGGGGCCGGCGCCCTACTCCTTGAACCACAGGAGCCACCCAAGAACCCAAGATTCTTGGAGACCAATTTAAAACTGAGATCATCAGTCATTCAACAGACATATGCTATACAAAAAGTATGCAACTTAGTCCTTAAGAGATTTAAAGTGTGGCTCAACAGGCTAAGGCACCAGCCACGTACACCTGAGCTGGCAGGTTCGAATCCAGCCTGGGCCCGCCAAACAACAATGACGGCTGCAACCAAAAATGGCCGGGCATTGTGGCAGGCGCCTGTAGTCCCAGCTACCTGGGAGGCAGAGGCAGGAGACTCGCTTGAGCCCAGAAATTGGAGGTTGCTGTGAGCTGTGATGCCAGAGCACTCTATCCAGGGTGACAGCTTGAGGCTTTGTCTCAAAAAACAAAAAACAACAACAAAAAAAAAAAAAGAGAGAGAGAGATTTAAAGTGAGAGACTTGATCTTTCCATGGGGATCTATGGATCAGACATTTAAACAGACCCCAAGGCCAGGCACAGCAGCTCACACCTGTAATCCAAGCACTCTGGGAAGCCAAGCCAGGTGGACTGCTTGAGCTCACGAGTTCGAGACCAGTCTGAGCAAAAGTGAGACCCAGTCTCTACTAAAAACAGAAAAACTGGCTCGGCGCCTGTGGCTCAAGTGGCTAAAGCGCCAGCCACATACACATGAGCTGGCAGGTTCGAATCCAGCCTGGGCCTGCCAAACAACAATGATGGCTGCAACTAAAAAATAGCTGGGCGTTGTGGCAGGCACCTGCCACAACTAATCCCAGCTACTTGGGAGGCGGAGGCAGGAGAATTGCTTCAGCCCAGGATTTGGAGGTTGCTGTGAGCTGTAATGCCACAGCACTCTACCCAGGGGATCAGCTTGAGGCTCTGTCTCAAAAAAAAATAGAGTGGCGGGCACCTGTAGTCCCAGCTACTCGGGAGGCTGAGGCAAGAGAATGGCCTAAGCCCAGGAGTTGGAGGTTGCTGTGAGCTTAGCTGTGTGACGCCATGGCACTC
>CAUYRH010044600.1:0-27287 GCA_963574655.1 Perodicticus potto
TAAATGTCTTCATATAGTGATTAAAAGGCCATGAAGGCTATGTTAAACAGTTTGATGAAAATATTTCAGATTGTATATGAAGTCAGCACATTGTGCCCCATGATTGCACTAATGTACACAATTATGATTTAATAAAAAAAGGTGAAAAAAAGAAAAAAGATAAAATTAAAAACATACAACTTATAATTATAAATACCTTTTTAGCACCACTAAATATTCAGTACCCAAGTATAAATCTAACCAAATATATTTGAGGTCTATATGAGGAAAACCACAAAATTCTGATGAAAGAAATCAAAGAATAAATAAATGGGAAGGTATCCCATGGTCATGGATAAGAAGACTTAATTTGTCATGATGTCAGTTCTTCCTAACTTAAGCTATACAAATTCAATGCAATATCAATCAAATTCCCGACAAGTTATTTTGTAGACAACCACAAAGTGATTCTAAAGTTTACATGGAGAGGCAAAGGGCCCAGAATAACCACCACAGTAGTGAAGGGATAAAGTTGGAGGGCTAACGGTACCTGACTTCAAGATTCATGAGGCCAGATAATAACAGTTGTGTACCAATGGGGGATCGGGGACTATCCCCACCGATGGTTTGTTTTTGCATGTTCTGTTGTTCTGCAGAAACAAATATACAAGAAACCATTAGTGGGATCAGTCCTTGACCCCCTCCTTTGGGATGTGACTAAGTTCACAAACTCATCATAGAAAAAATGCTACATGCCTCCTTGCTGAATATCACTACTGTCACCTTTGAAGTACTCCCCTGGCAAGCTATGCACCAATGCCAGCACCTCGTCCACACTTCAAAGCAATTTTGGAACTCTTTTTCTGGAATGGCCATTAGAGCTGACAATTAAGTTTACAAAGTCATCCTAGAAAAAGTGCTTTGAAAGGTAGATTAGTTGGCTTCAGCCCATAGCTTCCCAAGGGAAGTGCTTTGAAGGTGACTGCAGCTATACTCAGCAATGAGGCATGTAGCACCTTTTTCTAGGATGAGTTTGAGAACTTAATTGTCCTTGTATGATAAAGGTACAGTAATTCAGACAGTGGTATTAATGAGTGAACATACAAATACATCCATGGAACAGAACAAGAGAGCCCCAAAACAGACCCACATACATAAAGTCAACTGATCTTTGACAAAGGAGCAAAGGCAATATAATGGAGGAAAGGCAGGTTTTTTTAAACAATGTGGGGGATATCCACATGCGAAAATGAATCTAAATATAGACATTATTTCACCAGTCACAAAAATTAATTTTAAATGTCTCATAAGCCTAAATGTAAAACACAAAATTTAAACTAGAAATTTAGCAGCATAGAAAATCTCGGTGATCCTGGGTTTGTCAATGCCCTTTTAGATGTGATACGAAAGGTATGATCCATGAACTGACTGATAAGCTGGACTTCATTAAAAGTAAAAATTTCTCCTCTGCAAAAAACACTGTCACAAGAATGAAAAGACAAGTCACAGACTGAGAGAAAATATCCAATAAAGGACTCTGCAAACAACTCCTAAAATTCAACAATAAGAAAACAGTCCAATTAAAACATGGACGGAAGATCTCAATAGACACCGGACCAAAGAAAATACATAGATGGCAAATAAGCACAGAAAAAGATGCTTCACAGCGTGTGCTATGGGAAAATGCAAATTAAAACAATATGAAATTTCACTACACACCTGTTACCACGGCTGAAATCCAGAACACTCACAATACCAAAAGTAGATGAGGATTTGGAACAACGGGAACTCTCATTCATTGCTGGTGGGAATGGTGCAGCCACTTTGAAACAACAGTTTGGTGGTTAGTTATAAGACCGAACATACTCTTACCATATGATCCAGCAATCACACTCCTTAATATACTGATTTTCCAAGCAGTGCACCACAAAAGTTTTAAAGATAATTAATTAAATTATTTTCAAAAGAAATTCAGAACACAGTAAGTGTATTCTTTTTTTACTTTCTTTGGTCAACATAACGTAAGTGTGTCACAGAAGTTTAGCTATAGCTTCTGGTGTGCCATGAGATTAAAAAAAGAGTTGAAAAACACTGCCTTAATATTTACCCAAAGAAGTTCAAAATGTATGTCAAAAACCTTCAGGTAGATGTTTATAGCAGCTTTGTTTATAATCGTCAAACCTTGGAAGCAACCAACATTCCTTTTATTGGTGAATGGATAAACTGTAGTACATTTTTTGTTCGTTTTTTGGGTTTTTTTTGCAGGTTTTGGCTGGAGCTGGATTTGAACCTGCCACCTCTGGCATATGGGGCTGGTGCCCTACTCCTTGGAGCCACAGACACCGCCCTGTAGTACAGTATTGACAATGTAAAAAGAAATGAGCTGTCAAGCCATGAAAAGACCTGAAGGAAACTTAACTGTGTATTACTCAGTGAAAGAGGCCAATCTGAAAAGGCTACACATTGTCTGATTCCAACTATATAACAGTTTGGAAAAGGCAAAACCATGGAGACAGTAAAAAGATCAGTTATGGCCAGAGGCTGGGGGCGGGGGGCAGGGGAGGGATAACTAGGTGGAGCTCAGAAGATGTTTAAGTCAAGGGAAATTACTTTATATTAAAGCTACTGGTGCATGCCAGTATCCCCAGCTACTCGGAAGGCTGAGGCAAGAGGATTGCCTGAACCCAAGAGTTTGAGGTTGCTGTGAACTGTGATACCTTGGCACTCTACCCAGGGCAACAGAATGAAACACTGTCTCAAAGAAATAAATAAACAAACAAATAAATAATCTACAATAATGGATACATGTCATTTGTATATTTGCTCAAACCCATGGAATGTACACACCAAAAGCAAACCCTAATGTCAACTAAGGACTTTGGGTGACAATGATGTGTCAATGTAGGTTCATCACCATTAAAAATACACCACTCTGGTGGGGAATGTTGATAATGGGTGAGCAGACTAAGCATTTGTGGGGGCGGGGGATATAAGAGAGACTCTATACCTTCCTTTTAAATTTGCTGAACCTAAAACCTAAAACTGCTCTTAAAAGAAGTTTTAAAAAACAAAAAGCAAAAGTGGCTTGATGCCTGTAGCTCAGCAGCTAGGGCGCCTGCCACATACACCAGGGGTGGTGGGTTCAAACCAGGTCTGGGCCTTCCAAACAGCAATGACAACTGCAACAAAAAAATAGCCGGGCATTGTGGCAGGTGCCTACTGTAGTCCTGGCTACTTGGGAGGCTGACACAAGAGAATTGCTTAAGACCAAGAGTTTGAGGTTGCTGTGAGCTGTGATGCCACGGCACTCTACAGAGGGCGACATAGTGAAACTCTTGTCTCAAAAAAAAAAAAAAAAGTAAACAATACATTATTCAGAGAAGACAGGGGAATCAATCTTCCGGGACAGACAGAAGGCAGGGTCTTGCGATATCTAGGGGAGGCCTCCAGGGGGCGTCCACGGGTGGTGGGAGTATTTGATTCTTTTTTTTTTTTTTTTTTTTTTTTACATGAATGAAATAGTGAATTACTAAAAACAAAAAACATGACGAACAGAACCCCTTTAGGAGGAAGGAAGTCTGAATTAATGGAAAAGCTTGCCTTATTCTGGGATAGGAAAAACCAGTATTATGAAGAAGTCCTTGTCCTTCCATTAATCTGCACATGTAACGGGTTCCCACTAAAAATAGCCAAAGCTGGTTCTTTCTCACCTTTGAGTTCTTGAAGAGGCTTTTCCTGAACTCAGCCCAAAATAGGCGTTCCCTGCTTTTCTCCCCACTTTTTCCTTTGTTGCACTAACTCCAGTTGGTAATTTACTTGTTTGAATCTGCTCTCCCCACTAGACTGTTGTGCTTGAAGGCAAGAAAAGTGTATTTTGTTTAACCCATGTATCCAGCTAGTATAATCAACATCTGGCACTTTATGGCTGTTTGATAAATATTTGTTAAGTAAATGATTTATTTTGTTCAAGCCCCCCACCAAAAACCATAAGGGGTAAGTGTCATTATCTCCTTTTGCAGAGAAGTAACCTGAGGCTCAGAGAAGTTTGATCACTTTCCCAGAATCAGCCATCTGGCCATCCTCTCTAGGGGTAAAGGGGTGCCAAAAGAATCTGGTTTTCCATCTCCAGATTCCTTCCAAGGAGCTGTTTCATAAAACGAAGTAGAGGCCCCTTCCGATCTCTACAGCAGCTTCTATTGGCCCAAAAACAGAACAGACAGGCGTGTGGTGGCAAACTCCCCTCACTTCCCCTGCTAAGGCCTGTGCCCCACTCAAACGCAAAGAACAGGTGCCCTATTATGCACCTGGGCAGTGTAGGCTGTGATTAGCCTCAGGGGCCATCTCGTCTACCCCTCTGTGCTCCATGAGGCAACGGTGCCAGGGCAGCCTCCTGTGGCTGTGGAGCCTGGGATGTCCCCTTTGGGCACTGAAAGTCCCACATCCTAGGAAACGTCTGAGGGCCAGGCAAACTGTCTTCCTTTTCCAGGAGACTCAGGAAAGGCCCTGGCATCGTTCATTCCCAGAAGCTGGACTTGAACCACACTTCCTACATCATACCTGCCTGTTTCCTAATTGTAATCAAAGTCATCGTGTGAATAATGCCGGCTCACAGTGATGGAGGTCTCCCCTTGTGCCACCCACTTGGCACCTTCTCGGAGAGGCCTGTTTTTTGATCATCCTATTTAAACACAGCTTGGACCCTGCTCTCTGTTCCTCTCTACCTCCTTACTCTGTCTAATTGTCCTTCTCAGCACTAATCACTACCTGATCCCAAATTACATTTATGAAATTGATGTGTTTATTGTCAGAGTCTCCCACAGAATGTAAGCCTGCTGGCCCCTGCAGCCGGGCCCAGGCCAGCCAGCTAACCATGCCACGCTGTGGCTACGAGCTTCTGGGCTGCTGTTTACTGAGTGCCACTGTGTGCAGTGCCTGTACCATGAGCCCACGTCTGCCAGTCAGTGTCACAAGCTCTGTGAGCTCTGAGCCACCTGCATGGTCCCAGGTAGGCACTTGGTGTCAGCTTCTCATCCTCAATTTATAACTGACCATCCTGTATTAATTTCCCAGAGCTGCTGGAGCAAATTCCACACATGTGGCTGATTAAAACAATGGAAATATATATAGTCTCACAGTTTTGACAGCTAGAAGTCCAAAGTTGAGGTGTCAGGAAGGCCCCATTCCCTCTAGAGGCTCTAAGGGAGAGTCCTTCCTCGCCTCCTCCAGATCCTGGGGGCTGTCGCCAGTCCTTGGCGTCCCTTGGCTTGTAGCTGCATCACTCTCTGATTCTGATGTCCCGGTGCATTCTTCCCAGTGAGTGTCTGTGACTATCTGAGTCGCCCTCTCTTTTTCTTCTATAAAGACACTAGTCATTGGATTTAGGGCCCACCCTAGTACAATATGATCTCATCTTAACTAATCACATCTGCAAAGTCCCTGTTTCCAAATAGGGTCCCATTGTGAGGTTCTGGGTGGACGTGGATTCTGGTGGGACACTCTCCACCTCAGCACGATGCTGGAGTGGGAAGAGTAACTCTCCCCGGGTCTTAGAGTGAGGGGGCCGCTCAGAGCCTGGGATCCTGCCCACATCTGTCCTGCCTCCAAGCACAAGCTCTCGATTACCTCCCTTTACTGACTCTCCCCTGTCTCCATTTGTGGAATTGAATCAGTTTTATTACCTTCAAATTGCTGGGCGCAGCATCCTAACAGCATTTCGGGGACCAGGGCCCTGGAAATCTCATTTCTGCTGCTCCAGGCCCTCTAGGGATTAACGTTTTTCACACAGCTCTGCATCCTTGGGACAGATGGCCCAAAGGCCAACTTGCAGGTTTAGGGGTACTTTTTCCATTTCACTTTCCCAACCTGAACTTCAAGGGACTGTGTCTATCTGAAACGCTCAAATATGAACAGTTGCTTATTATCTGTGTATTGGTATGTAAAAGGGAATTGAAACGTGGCCCAGAGGCCCAGTTACAAGATGCTGGAGATAAAGCAAAAAAAATCCAATGAAACATTCAACCAACCAACTTTATTCCACCTCTTTTATTAGGCCTATTTATTGTTCCTTCACTAAACTTTGCTGTTGTTTAAGAGGAGAATTAGACTTAATGTAATGTTGTAGCTCTAAGACAGCACCAGAAGCAGGAGAATGTGTCCCCAGCAAACTCAGCTGGACCATGGAGCAAAGCATAGGGTTCCTGGAATTCCATCAGGTGCCCTCCCACATTTGACGCTTTAATTGAAATAACAAAGATAACGCCGTCAATCTAGGAGGGTCACGGGTCCCTTTCCCTTCTTGGCAAGTTAATGTGGCCTAATATTTGTCTATAGGCCACCTATCTTATTTAATAGATGTACTAAGCCACTGTATTCAACAGTTTTGACACTTGCCACATATCCCTAATTCCTTTAAGTAATAAATTATACAACTGATTTTTTTCTCTTCTCTCCTACAAGCAGCAAACTTCCAGAAGGCTCACTGGCTCTAGGTACTAGGAGAAACAGACCCTGCCTTAGGGTTTTGCGGGACAGGAACATACACACAGCTGGCGTGTGGAATATGACTTCTGGGTGGTTTGCATTCTGGTTTAAAAGCCTTCGTGCTGAAGGCAACAGAAAACACGTACCCCATATTCTAAAGAGAACTGCAGACGAGCCCCTGAAGGCTCTGCTGAAACATGGCAGGGCCTGTCCTACCACTGTTAACTCCGTTGCCCTCCTTCCACCTACGTAACACTGGAAATCTGAAGGCAGCTTCATGGAAGCAATGGGTTCTGATAGACTGACTCATGCCTTCCCTCTCTGCAAAGACGACCATGTCTTAATCCCTGAAACCTGTGACTATGTCTCCTTACATAGCAAAAGGGACTTTGCGGATGTGATTAAAGTTAAGGAGTTTAAGACAGGAAGATTATCCTGGATTATTCAAGTGGACCCAATCTAATCACCCAAGTCCTTAAAACCGGAGAACCATTCCTGGCTGCTGTCATTGAGGGGGCTGTGACCACGGGAAAATGGCCAGGGAGATGCAACACCGCAGGTTCCACAGACAGCCCTCGTGGGGAGGCCACAGCCAAGGCTTGTGGGCAGCTTCCAGAGCAGGAAAGGACAAGGAAATGGATTCTCCCCTAGAACTCCCAGAGAGGAATACAGCCCTGCTGATATTTTGATTTGAACCTGGTGAGATCTTTTTAAATTTCTGCTCTGCAGAAATGTAAGGTAATAAATGTGGGCTGTTTTAAATTAAGCAGCCAAGTTTGTGTCTTTCTTACAGCAGCAATAGAAAAATGATCACAGGGAGTTCGTAGGAGAAAAGAGCACTTTGGGTTTCTTTTTTTTTTAAAGAGAGAATCTTTTTCTAATGTAATTTAACATAATGTAATGTTTTGGGTTTTTTTTGAGACAGAGCCTCAAGCTGTCACCCTGGATAGAGTGCCGTGGCATCCACAGCTCACAGCAACCTCCAATTCCTGGGCTCAAGCAAGTCTCTTGCCTCCGCCTCCCAAGTAGCTGGGACCACAGGCACCCACCACAACGCCAGGCCGTTTTTTGGTTGCAGCCGTCATTGTTGTTTGGTGGGCCCAGGCTGGATTCGAACCCACCAGCTCAGGTGTATGTGGCTGGCACCTTAGCCCGTTGAGCCACAGGTGCCGAGCCTAATTTAATGTTTTTAAAATAGAGATAGGGTCTCACTCTGTCACCCAGGCTGGAACCCCCAGATTCAAGTGATCCCTCCTTGCCGCAGGCCCCCAAGTAGCTGGGATTATAGGAGTGAGCCCTCACCTGGATGATTTTTTCATATTTTTATTTGTAGAAACAGAGTCTCTTGCTATGTTGTCCTGGCTGATCTCAAACTTCTGTCCTCAAGAAATCCTCCCACCTTGGCCTCCCAAAGCACTGGGATTATAGGCATGAGCCACTGTGCCCAGCCAGCACTTTGGATTACTGAGGTAAACTTGCATCCCTAGCCAAATGCGGGCCCCAAGAGAACCGCTCCTGGAGACCGGGAGAGGCTGCAGGACGGAAGTGGAGACCTTCATCCTTCATTGCTGAGCTGAGAGACTTGAAGAACCATCTCAAAGAGACCACTGACATAACACCCAGGACAAGATTTGTCCCTAGAATCTGACGTGTGTGCAGTTCTGTGGAGACCAGAAGGCAGACAGAGGGAATGAGCTGGGCACAGTGGTTGACACCTGTAATCCCAGCACTCTGGAAGGCTGAGGTGGGAGGATCACTTGAGGCCAGGAGTTCAAGACAAGCCTAGGTAGTGTGAGATCCCTATCTTTGAAAAATAAATTAGCAGAGCATGGGGGTGGACACCTGTAGTCCTAGCTACTCAGGAGGCTGAGGCAGGTTGTTCACTTGAGCCCAGGAGTTGGAGGCGGAAGTAAGCTATGATCACACCACTGCACTGTAGCCCCATAGACAGAGAGAGATTCTGTCTAAAAAAAAACAAAGGAAAGAAAGAAAGAAAAGGAAATGACTCCAGACTATCTAGGGCCTTGACCATCAGCTAGGATTTCATCTGTATCCTGGGACCTGTGGGGAGTCTGAGGAGGCTTTAGGGCAGGACCAAACAAGTTGTAGAGGGTAGCTCTAGGGGCACCTGGAGCAGTATGGTCAGAGGGTGGGGAGCCTCAGCTGACCGACTATGGCCTGGTGAGGAGCAGCCAGATAGGAAAGGAATCTCTGAAGCAGGGTCATCTGGGGCTTGGTGGTCAGATTCCACTTAGGGACAAAACAAGATGGTGCAACCACAAGCTCCCATTTAGGAGCCTGAGAAACGCCCGTGACCAATACCTGCACTAAGCAAAGTGGGGAGATAATGAATTTGATTTTCCCTGTTTATGTTCAGTGTGAGTTATCTGCAGAGAACATTCCCTGAGATGTTCCCAATCCTTTAGTCTCTTCCTGTGTCTTGAAGAGCCACTGCCTCAGGGTCCCAGGAAAGGTCAATTATTTTCCTCTCCACTTGGTTCTGGTGAGAGGGGAACACAGATTGGAGGTGATGAAGGGAGAGGAAAGAGAAACAGGCGGGGGCTGCTTGTCTCCTAATCCATTTGAAGTAAAACCCAAATGAATTGATTTTCAAAGATCACTTTGTCTAATCTAGTACAAAAAAATTGTGTGTTGGCATATTAATCGTGTATATATGTAAATGTCCTCTGAAATGATCATATTCCTAGTCTTTAATAATAACACTAATCTTGGCACCATGCTCAAGCCACTGTACTGACCAGAGTGGCTCAGAAGGAGGGGAGCCAGGAAGTGAGGAGTCCAACCCACCACCTGTATTTATATCCTACAAACCTGTCTCTAACCCAAGATTGTGGGTTGCCAACATGTTAAGAATGATTATCTAGATGGCAGAATTTCAGATGGTTTTAATTTTCTTCTTAATATTTTATGTAGAATTGGGATTCTTTTTAATGAACATATTTTTCCTTTAAAAAAAAGAGGAGGTGAAGAGGGGGAAACACCCTTATGTTATCAGTGGGAGTCGCAGTGGGCAGCTTAGCAACACCAGAAGCTATAAGATAAAATATCCATTTGAGCCAACAAGCTTGCACCTAAGAACGCATCCTAAGGAAATATTCTCCTTGTCCTGTTACAACACAACAATCGCATTCCTGAATTTATAAAAATTGCCTTATTAAAGGGTTTGTTTCAATGATTTATATTTTTAAAAGGAGGTGGGTAGATACTAAAAAGTTTTATATTTGTAGTAAAAAGTTATATTATTTTCCTGTAGGAATTTTGATAATAAAATATATAAATATAATAAAATATAGCTTCGCTATGTGTGCATTTTTATTATTAATATTATACAAAATAAATCAGTTGATGTAAACAGAACAAAAACCCCCTAAAATCAGAGGTCAAATCTGAACACAGCACAGGAAATTCAAATAATTTCATTTCTAGGTTGATGGTGCTCTCAGTGGCTGCAGGTTAGAATCACGGGGAGCTTTGTAGAAATCCTGATGGTGGGCCCTACCCCAGGAGAATCTGACTCAGCTGCTCTGGAACAGGGCTGGACAGCAGTGTTTTTTTAAAACACATCTCCAGACAATTGTAACATGTGGCCAGAGTTGAAAACCACCAGACCATTGAAATAAATTGCCACATAGCACATAATTCATAACTGTCTTTAAAAAATGCAGTGCTGACTGAATAACCAATACTCACAGGCACTGTGCTTCTATATTGCCAGCTCAACAGGTTTTCTTAATTTTTATTGAAGTATAATATCCATACAGAAATATACACATATCATAAGCATAATATAGCTCAATGCATTCTTACCAACTGGACGTAGCCACTTCACCAGTATCCAGATCAGGAAACAGTATATTACTAGCACTCCAGCTATCACTTCTCTGTTCATCTGTTTTCTCCACTATATACTTGGTGCTAATTCTTTTTTTTTTTTTTCTTGGAGACAGGGACTTGTTCTGTTTCATGGACTAGAGTGCAGTGATGTCATCCATAGCTCACTGCAGCCTCCAGGTCCTGGGCTCAAGTAATCCTTGGGTCTCAGCCTCCCAAGTAGCTGAGACTGGAGGTGTGAGCCACCATGCCTGGCTAATTTTTTTATTTCTTTTATTTTGTTTTGTTTTGCAGTTCACCGGGGCTGGGTTTGAACTCGCCACCCTGAGTATATGGGGCCGGCACCCTACTCGCTGAGCCACAGGTGCCGCCCAAAGAATGCGAAGGGGGCACCTGGATTTGAACCGTTATTTCTTTTAGAGATGGGGTCTCATTTTCTGCCCAGGCCTGCTAAACAACAATGACAACTATAACCAAAAGATAGCCAGGCAATTTTAATTTTCACAAATTCTGATTGCACTTTTATAGACGTTTTTATCTATCTAGCCATATATCTCTCCATCCATCTACCCACCTATCCATCTGTCTATCCATCCCACCTATCTAGTCGAAAATGCTGCTGTTTCAAATATCTCTGATGATAATAATTATATTTATTATAATATAAGGTATCCCCACCCCACTCCTAGCCACTTCCCCATTATATAAATTTTGCTTCTTCAAATGTAAATTTTTCTGGAAGTGGAGTTGGTGCTTCCTTTTTGTTCTGCTAGTTTTTGGTGATTCTCAGCCTACTTGCCCAGATTACTCTGGCTGGGACTCCTTAGCCATATGGAATCCCTGGGCATTTGTTTGGCCAGACATGCAGGTGCTGGGTAGAGGAACCTGGCTCTGCTGTTTGTGTGGGGCAAGGCAGAGGCTTATGCATGGGGCTTGTGTTGCAAGCATGAGGTCTCCTGTCCACGGGTGCTGGCAGAGGACGACAGGGGCCTTGCCTGTCTCTTCCTGAGAGTCTCCCTTTGTCAGAGGTCCCCATGAGTCTGGTCCTTCAGGGCCCAGCTCTTCCTCTTCCCCTAATGTTTCTAATCTTGATGCTTGTATTGAATTGCAAGGACTGCAGAACAAATACCACCGACTGGGTGGCTTTCACAGCAGGAATTACTTTCTCATGATTCTGGAGGCTAGACTGACCTCAAGGTGTTGGTGGGGTAATGTCTTCTGAGGCCTCTCTCCGTGGCTTGCAGATGGCACCTTCTCCCTGTATCTCCATGGGGTCTTCCTCCGGGTGTGTCTGTATTTTCACGGGGTCTTCCTCCGGGTGTGTCTGTGTCTTCATGGGGTCTTCCTCTGGGTGTGTCTGTGTCCTCATCTCCTCTTCTCATAGGGAGACCCATCATACTGGATTAGGGTCCACCCTAATGGCCTCATTTTAACTTAAAGACCCTCCCTCCAAACACAGTCACATTCTGAGGTATGGGAGTTAGGACTTCGATGGAAGAATGTTGCGGGATATGTCAGCCTCCATAATGGCACTAGTCTCGGGTTCTGATAGAATAAACAATCTCTTTTTCTGGAATGCCTCTCCTTTTCCTATCTCATTTGTGCCATAGCACATAAACTAGTCAGTATCATATGAAGGTTACCTAATATGTTTAACTAGACTCAGTGATTAGACATATAGTAAACGTCTCATCCATAAAAATTTTCATAATTTACATTACATATAATGTGATAGGTGAATTAAGAAAAATTGTTTGCATTATAGATATCTCTACAGGTTAGAACTCAAATATTTAATAAAAGCACCAGGCCACGCTTGATGGCTCACACCTGTAAACCCTTTGGAAGGCTGAGGCAAGAGAATCGCTTCAGCCCAAGAGTTTGAGGTTGCTGTGGGCTATGACATCACGGCACTGTACCAAGACTCTGTCTCAAAAAAATTTTTTTTAAATTAAAAAATTGCACATTATTTGACTTAACACTTCCTTCCCCAGGCATAAGCCTTAGAGAAATACTCACGCAAGCAGGCATGCACACTGTATTCTCTGCTGTGCCGCTTCTAATGACAAGAGACTTAGAAATAACCTCAATGTCTGTTATTAGTGAGCTAGATAAATGCAGTGAACATATTCCTATAATGGCCTATTACATGAGAGTTAAAATGAATGAACTAGATATGCCACAACCTAAGTTAAATTTCCCTATTGCTGAGTGAAAAATGTTAGCTTCAGAAAGATACATCCAATGTGATATAATTTGCCTTAAAATGTTTTTTAAAAACTCTGAAAAACTGAAGGGTAATGGAATATAAATATGTATTTATATGCTGTAGCCAAAATAAATGGAAAAACACACATAACATTTATGATAGTAATTCCTTTGGGGACAATGGATAAATAGTAAAAAAGGGACAGAAAAGAGTACAATTTTATCAGTAATATTTTATTTATTTTATTCAGAAGAAAGAAAAGAAATTAGATAAAATGTTAATGTTTGTTATTTCTGAATAATGAGTAAATGGGTATTTATGCTAGCCTTCACAATTTTCTATGGTTTATAACTTTTTCAAATAAAAAAAAACCCTACAATAGACTATGATAGATGGATTGATGAATGAAACACATATAACTGAAGAGTGCATTAATAAACTGGAATACTGAAGCAAATGATCTACCCAGAACACTGGTAAACCTCCAAAAGTTGAAAAAGTGAATACAAACAGACAGAACAGGAGTTCCAATCTCCACTTTGCATTATGTACAGAAGATGAATGGATAGAGAAAATAATAATATAAATTACACGAAAAACTTTCAAAGCTAAAACAAATTCTCAACTCTTCATACAAAAGAGGCCCCCAAGGAACAAAATAGAAATGCAGGAGGGAGGTGAGGAGGATTCCACACCAGACACGCTGATAAAGTAAAGAAATAAAGAATAAAAAAAGAAAAATAATTTCGGACAGGAAAAAAAACCCTAGTTTAACTTCAAGGGAAGAAGAAACAAATGGACATAAAACTTTTCAAACACAATAAATACAAAATTCTGTAAGACATAGTACCATAAAGTTCTGCAGAAAAAATAAATTTGAATCTAGAATTCTAAATTCAGGCAAAAAATAAAAGTGATTTAAGTGAAAAATTGAAATTGTAGTTAGAGGGACAATAGCTCAGAAAATTTCTCTCCATGAACCCTTTTTGAAAGACTCTAAAGGATATACTTGAATAATAGGAAAAGTGAATTTAAGAAAGAGGAAACTAGGATACAAACAACAATGGTGTGCAGAGAAGCTGTTAATAGTAGAGCTTAACCACTGAAAACATGGTTATGAAGCTTAAGAAACTGTTAATAAAGAATTCCATCTGTTAAATTCCAGAAGATTTCAACAAAACTTGAGGGTAGGTTGAAAGAGTTGGTGCATAGAGGGAAGAAAGACATGATAAAGTGTCAAGATGGTAACAGATCCTGCTTAATTCTGAACATTGAGAGAAATGTATACCTTTAAATATGTTGAGTAAAATGTTTAAAAACATACTTGAAGAAAGAATAAAAACAGAATGTATATTTTTCAAACCACTAAAAAAAAAAAAGGAAAAAAGAAAAGAGTCAATCTAGCTAATGATGAAATTTGGCAGGATTATGACCAAACATATCAGTAAAGGTAGCCATAAATATTAAGAGAGAGATACTGAAAAGAATTAGGTTATATGTTATTTATAAGAATCTTACCTTTAAAAAAAGAAATAAAAAAGGTTCAAGTTACTGATGGGAAAAATATATATATATAGGAGAATACTAACAAAAAGAAAACAGAGGTGACAGTATTTTATCAGATACTAATTAATCAGAAAAAGGCTATATTAGTAAAAGATACAACACATTTGTTGTAAAAATCTTAAGCGCCTTTTTGCACCTTAGTAATATATACAGCATAATATTTAAAACATACAAAGCATTAAAAAAAACACACAAGCAAGAATAAAAGAATTTACAAAGCTATAAGCAGTCCCCAAGTTACAAATATCCAATTGACATATGACTCCCACTTAGAGTAGAGGCTAGTACAGATATTAAGTAAATGTACCTATTCCAACTTACATACAAATTCAACTTAAGAACACACCTTGTTCTTTACCCAGGGACTACCCATACCTTGTTTGGTTATAACTAGAATTAATAAAAAGGCAACCTAAGAAATCTAATCACTTAGAAAATTAAAAATGCTCTTCTAAATATCTCTCAGGGGTAAAAAAGGTTGAATAAATGAAATGAATAAAAATGAGAACACAACATAACAAAACCTATGGCATGCAGTCAAAGCAGTATTCAAAGGAAAATTCATAGCTTCCAATTCATTTGTCAAAAAAGTAAGATTGGAAAGAAATTAATAAGTCATTTGACACCAAAGCCAGAAACAAGAACAACAGAGTAAACCTAAAGAAAGGATTTAATAAACATAAAAAGTTAAAGAATACAATGATAGAAAAGAAAAGTACACTTGGTTAATAAAGCCAGAATCTTGTCTTCAAATATAAACAAACAATATGGATGTGATAATCTATGTAAAAAATCCAAGACAATCCACCAAAAATCAGGAAATCTAAAAACTCCAAGACAATTCAGCAATAATAGAAGTCAGTAAGATAGTAAGATACAAGGTGAATAATAAAATTCAATAGCTAGCTTTCCGTTACTCTAGCAATAACCAATTAGAAAATTTACTGAAATATACCCTATTAACAATAATGAAAAATATTATTATAAAATACCTAGTAATAGCCAAACAAATAAGAAATGCAAAGCCTATATGAGGGAAACTCTAAAACGTTTACTAAGGAACACTAAATAAATGGAGAGAGGTTCTATGTCCCCTCATTATGGACTTAACATTGTAGAGATATCAGTTTCCCTCCCTTCTCATACCCAGCAACTCAGCTTTAGGGTATTTCTGGAGTCACTTTGGCCAAGCGGCAGTCCATTCAGTCAGCTGAGGGGCTTGAGATTTTATTTTAGTTCACAGTGGTCTGATTCCTGCACAATGAAAAGCAGCCAGAGCCCACTACCAGGTTTGTTCAATCCCTTCTATCTATCCTCAGAGTGAAAAAGTAAACGTTCAAGCCCAGAGTGGCTCTGCAAGGGTAACTGGGATTTGATTTTAACTGCCTAGTAGCAATTACATCTTAAGCCCACCTCCCAGAAGATTGTATGGCCGCCCTCTCGGCCGAGGGGACCCCAGACATACCCTAAAGTTCTCCTGAGTTGCTGACCAAGAGAAGGTAGGGCAGACTGGCCTCATCATGCCCCCTTTCCTTCCTAGAGATAATCCATCCTAACTCATCACCAGTCCTAAGGCCATGCAAGACAAAGCTTGAACCACACTGGCAGGTTCTCAATTTACCCGAAAGATCTTCTGAATCTGAGGATAGGGCTGGCGGTATGTCTTTGACTCGCAGATTCTTTGTCTTAATTTAAAAAATTCCAAGCATTTAGATGAAACTTCGTCTCTTTAACCAATAACAAAGAATCTTTAAATCCATTATAACCTGTAAGCTCCACCCCCCCTTAGAAATGTCTCACCTTTTCAGGCCAAACCAATGTATACCTTATGACTTAATGTGTAATTTCTGTCTCCCTGAAAGGTACAAAACCAAACTGTAACCCAACCACCTGAAACCACTTGCTTAAGGCTTTTTGGGTGTGGCTCTGGCCCATTGTCCTCATACTTGGCTCAGACTAATCCTCTTTAAATTATGTTACAGAGTTTGGGTTATTTTCTGTTAGCACAGTTGTGACTCTAGTAACCAGGAAAAAGGAACCTCCCATGCCAGTGGTTCTCAAATTCTGGTGAGCATCAGAACTGGATGGATTTGTAAAGATAGAGATTGCTGAGTCCCACCCTCAGAGTTAATGACTCAGTGAGCCTGGGGCGGGGCCTGGGAGTTTGTGTTTCTAAGTTCTCAGTTGATGCTGTTGCTGCAGTCCTGAGACCACGCATTGAGAACCACTGCCCAGAGGGAGAAAATCTGCCCATCAACACACTGATTTTTCTCTTTGGAGGAAGTTATCAAACAGCACAAGCTGGGACCCAATGGAGGGAAGCCTGTTGGACCAATTTTCGATTACCAGGAAGAGGTCATTTTTGATTCCAAAAATGTCTTTCAAGGAAGCCTCTTGATGAAGAAGGAACCCCCGAAGTAACTTTTTCTTAAGTTAAAAAAAGGGGTGGGGGGAGAGGGAAGGAGGGATAGATAGTCCAGGAAGGAGCCAGATCATTTTAGTGGAAATACCAGGTGAATATGTTCAGGAACATCCTTCTGTTAACCCTCTTGGGCATGAAACCTCATTCTCTGACACTCGTATGTATATTTCATAAAGTGTAAAAAAAAAATTTGGCGTTGCCAACTATATTAGACAGAATTCATGTTGACAGAATGAAAAATAAAACTAAATTTATAGAAGCTTAAATTTTAAGTGGGTTATTGGTGCCCATAACTGAAAATCCCGAGGGTTAATGACTTCAGCTATAACTAGATGCACAGAAGAGGGGAGACTTGCACCCCAGAAAATGTGGTGGGTTATTATTATTATCATTTTTTTTTTTTTTGTAGAGACAAGAGTCTCACTTTATCTCCCTTGGTAGAGTGCCGTGGCATCATACAGCTCACAGCAACCTCCAACTCCTGGGCTTAGGCGATTCTCTTCCCTCAGTCTCCCGAGTAGCTGGGACTACAGGCGCCTGCTACAACGCCCAGCTATTTTTCTGTTTTGCAGTTCTGCCGAGGCCGGGTTTGAACCCACCACCTTCGGTATATGGGGCCAGCGCCCTACTCGATGAGCCACAGGCGCCGCCCCCCACCCCCCAGCTAGTTTTTTAAAGACTGGGGTCTCCCTCTTGCTCAGACTAGTCTCGAACCAGTGAGTTCAGGCGATCCACCTGCCTAGGCCTCCCAGAGTGCTGGGATTGCAGGCGTGAGCCACCGCGGCCGGCCCAGTTGGGGGTGTTTCTTGAGGACAAAGGCTCCCCCTAACTAGAGGAGTGGCACGAACCGCTTTGCCTTTTAGAATCCCCTCCGGCTGGGGTGCGGGTGCAGGGTTCAGGAACCCTGGAGGCAGGGTTCAGACAGGGCAGAGCTGGGGAGCCTGAGCCAGGATTCCCCTGCACACGGGGACCTCTCCACACCGCCTCCCAGGGGATTCATTTACGTTAACCAAAGCACCCTTTCCAGGACACATTTGCTTGGGGAACCCTACTTTTATTCTTCCACTGCCTTCCCATGCTGTGTGGTCTGGAATGTTCCAAAATAAACTCCCATTTGACCTTTCTGTGTTTCTTGAGCCCTCTCTTTCCATTGAAGGTTCTGCCCTTCAGAGGCCGTGCCGGGTCTGAGGTCTCTGGCTGGGGCCGCCTCTGAGTCTCCTGGGTCGGCGTCTCCAGGGAAAGGAAGACTCGATCTTGCCTCGTGCGGAAGGACGCAGCTGCCGGGCCACGTTTCCTCTGCCTTGCTTGTTCTGCATTTTTGGGTGAGCTGTTTTTGTTTAATGTAAGCAGAGCAAATCCATCCATAGCAAAATCAGAGAAAATAACTTGTTGATGTGTAAACCGGGATGTCACAAATAACCCTGTTTGTTTAATTATAGCAGACGGAGTGTGCGGAGTCGGCAAGGGGGTGCTGGTGGCGGTGGTGCTCCCGGAGGGGAAATCAGGATACCATCCCAGGCGTCCCAGAGGCCTGCGGATGGGACCTGGAGGAACATGTGAGCGCCTGGAACCACGTGGATAAACTAGGGCACATCTGGTGCCTGAGTCAAGCCCAACCCGGTGGGTAGACAGCTTTCGGTGCTAATGGGAGCTTGCTGTAGAGTCGCTAGACAGAAAAATTAAATCATAGGTGAAAGGATAAAAATGAATCTCTGGAAATAATAAGGCTGTGAACATAGGAAATTTCAACTTTATGGGCAATTGCTTTGTGAAGAAGTTTGCTCTTCACCAGGAAATGCGATGGTGAGAGCGGAGCATGCTGGACGTGGTAAGAGGGTCTCCCACCCCACCCCAACTGCACTCGCCTCCTCTTCCATTTCAAATAGAACTCAGGAAAATGAGCACTTACGAAGACAGAAGCCGTGTAGTGCAGCATTTTAGAGCATTGTCTCTGGATTTAAATAGACTGGATTCAGGCCACTCAGCATGGAAAGGTAATGGAGGTTTCCAAGTAGGATTCCCCAAGTAATGTATCCTGGGAAGGGCCCTTTGATACCATTAATGGCAACCGAATCCCCCCGTAGGCAGCGCTGTGAGGTCCGCATCTGCAGGCAGAATCATGGGGTGCTCAGGCTCCCCAGCTCTGCCCTGGCCAACACCACCCTGCCTGAACCCTGCCTCCAGGGTGCTCCCTGCCAACACCCACACTCCAGCCAAAAGGCACTTCTAAAAGGCAAGGCAGTTCATGCCACTCCTCTAGTTAGGGGGAGCCTTTGTCTTCAAGAAAAGCCCCAACTCCTTAAAATGGCTCTTTGGGCCCTTCAAGATCCAGCCCCTGCCTGCTTCTGCAGCTGGTCTCACCCACTGCCCACCCCAGGAACAGAAACATTCAAGTTTTGCAAATGTGTCCTTTGCACAAGCTGTTCCTTCTACCTGCACACACTCTCTGTAGCCTCCTTTGCCTGAAGCTTCAAGCCCACACGTGGCTGAGCTTCTCTCCATCCTTGGTGGAGGTCTGGCTGTGTCCTAATTGTCTGCACCCCATCTCCCTTACAGACGGTAAGCTCCATGAAGGCTGGGACATGTCCTCTTTGCCCCCTGGCCTGTTCCAGGGTTTGTCTACATGCCTGACACACTGGAGGTATTCCACAGATGTCTGCTGAATGAATAAATGACTCTCTTTCGTGTCCAGCCTCTCTTTCAGGGTAACTGCCTCCACTAATATCTGGTTTAAAAACAAAGGCTGCTTTGTAGCTCTCAACTGGAAACACCTACCAACAATAGAAAAGAAATTGTGGCATATTCACAGAGTAAAAACTATAAAGGGGCTGACATATCTACAACTACAACCAAAAATGTGGGTACATGTCACAAATGTTGAACAAAAGATGCCAGACACACAGGATTATAGGCTATAGGATTCCATAAAGTACAAAACCCGGTAAAACAAATTTACACAGTTAGCAGTCACCTTACAGTCTGGGGAGAGTGGCTGGGGGGTGTTGGCAAGCTCTACTTCTTGGTCTGGGAGCTGGTTACACAGCAGTATTCATCTAGGAGAATTCACTGTGCTTCACACTCACAGCAGGTGCATTTCTCTGTATGTACCTTATACATCAATGACAAGTAAAACAAACAAAAAAACTCTCTCTGTCAGTATGGGGCTCAGGCAGAAACCCTGGGTCCCTGTTCTCTTGAATGTGGCACGTCCCCAGGCTTACCTCCTTTGTCCCAGGATCCCCCCTGCTGGGATCTGCCTCTGAAGGTCCCAGCCCCATGTGATGGAGACAGGTGGTTGCTGCAAACACTCAGCTCCAGGAATCCAGAAGTCCCTCCCAGCCCTGATGACTTAGAAGCTGCAGAGGGGACACTGGAAGTGAGTGTGGGAAGAGAGCAGTGAGAGAACTGCTGTGCAGAAAGGAGGGAGAAAGATCTGGATCTCTGGAGATAATCCACGGGGAAGGGGGTGAGGAAGGACAATGAGAAGCACGAAGGAAATCAAGATTGAGCACAACGGATGCATCTGGGGACCATGTGGGTGACATCCCTAGTGTTGGGGTGGCCAGGTGACTTTGTGATGGGAATATTCAATTCATAGTTGTTGCATGTTTACAATGGAAACCCCTCTGAGTCCTCTTCCCTATCGACCTCCAATAAAGTCTCACACCCCTTGTCCAAGTGGGATTTTTGCTGGGAGTCCAGGAAGAGACTGGGTCACTGAAGTGGTAAAGAGGGATGGTGAACCAGTCCTTAAACTGATCTGTAGGCAGAGGCAGCGGGGTCTCTACAGGGCTCTGATCCTCCCAGGATTTCTCGCAACTGTTGAGGATGGCCTTATACTTGCAGGGAATATAGCCTGAGAACATAAAGCAAATCTTACTTAGATTTTAAGGGGCTGAGAGATCATGGCTGACACCAGGGTCATGCATTAGTACCTTTAAGTAGCTATTAAATGTCTTAACTCCCTTACTTAATTATAAATCCCTCGCAGGCAGAAACTGCATATGTATCTTGGTGTCTCCCAAGAACCAGAGAGCCAGGTCTAGAATGAATATAGCTCACCGAGGTGAAGGGGTTGACAACAGAGTCCCAACATCTGACACACTGTCCTCTCAGAACACGCCTGCAAGCCTGTGCTGCCTTGCTCACAGTGTTGGCCCAGAAAGAATGAACAGCCCCAGCTCCCTCTCACAGCTCAGCGGCTTCACGGCACCTGCATGTGTGTAACTGCACTCAATTCTCGCACTACGCCAGGAAGGGGGTAGTACGTGGTGAAGCCCATTTTACCCACGAAGAAATGGACTTTTAGGGAAGGGCCAAAACCTCTACTGGGTAGCCAGTTGGTAAATGGGACAAGTGGGACTTGAATTCAGACCATGGAAGAGCAAAGCAGCTGTCCTTTTCATGCCACTGGGTTATTCTTTTACTGACAACATCATGTTTCTTAATTACTTCCCAATCATGAAACACCCATGAAATAAATGACTGTCTCCCACCCACCTTCTGTGGCAAGGCTGATGTTGATGACCAGGGCAGGCAACAGGGGATGATAAAGAGCAGCCGAGTGGTGTCCTCAGCCTCTCCAAGGGGACTTGGACTAGGCCTCCATGAATACTCCACCACTCAGCCTTTCCCCTCCTCCCTCTTTTCCAGCAGCCCACCCATTACCTGGCTTGGAGGCAGCAGGACTCAAAACGGACTAACGAGTCCATAGCCATCTTAGAGTGTGACTGCCCCCCAAATGACCCTACATGGGAGTCCCTGGAGACCCCATCCATCTGTTCATTGAATAAATACTATAGGACTAGAGAGCCACTGTGGGGGCTCTGGGGGCAAGTGGTGGGCTAGAACCTACCCTTCACCTGATGCACATGGAGCATACCCAATATGGGAGCTGTCTGAAGAGGGAAGCTCTGATGCCAGGGAGTCCACGGTGGTAAACTGACCCAGCTCTTGAAGTCCCAGAAAAACTGCCATATCAGCCCCTATTGGTGGGGTAGTTGGAGTTGGTGGGGCGAGGTGGGGGGGAAGGGAGAGGAAAGGTGTTATAGGAGAAGCTGGGAGCAGAGGGAGCCCCCACACTTGGTGAACTACAGCCAGTGCAATGGAGCTCATTGTGGGAGATGGAAGGGTAGAATCCCTGGCTCATCTAACCTGGCCTGCCCCTGGGGTTCACCTGGGGCTCATGGGGCAGGGTTACTTCTTGCTTTGGACTGACTGTTTGTGTCCCCCCAGAACTCATATATTGACATCTAACGCCAAAGTGAGGGTATTAAAGGTGGGGCCTTTGGGAGATGATTAGGTCATGAAGGTGAAGCCCTTTTGAATGGGATTAGTGCCCTTACAAAAGTCCTGAGACAGCTTGTTTCTCCTGCTTCCACCACGTGAGGACACAGCAAAAAGATGGTCATGTATGAAGAGGGCTCTTGGCTCTTGGCAGGTATCAGCCCTCCAGAACTGTGAGAAATATATTTCTGTTGTGTTTCTGTAGCCACCCAGTCTGTGGTGTTTTGTTATAGTAGCCCAACTGAGAACAGACTAGGACACTTCTCATAGCTCAGCACTCCTTTGCCAGCCCTCTTAGGCAGTAGTTGGACATCAGTCCACCCTATCTTCCCAAGCACCAAGAGGCTCGCTACCAGCCCTGCAACTATACCCAGGAGCCTCTCCAACAGATTAGAGGTCAGGGTGAAACCTTCACTCCCTTTCTTCTCAGGGATGGTGCTCTCCAAGGAAATTCTTTCCCCAGCCCAGCCCCTCTTTTGGAGGAAGCGATGGTCATCAAAGTGACACAAACTGGTTTGTCATATACCTTTTCCAAATCCTCCATGGTGGCCCTGGAATAAGGTATTTGTGGTCTGTGGTACTATTCATCTGTGAAACTGCCATTTACTGGAACCCAGAGGGGACCACGGGAAAGATGGGTGGGCACTAAGAGGGCAAGGTGATGGATGATCCTGAGGGAGGGTTCAGCAGGTGGCACTTCCAAGGGATTTGGGCAGGACAGCTTACATGATGGGAACAGACTAGCTTTTGGAGTGGGTTGTGGTTCAAATCCTCATGCCCCACAATTTGCACAAGTTTGGGTAAGTTTCTTATGCTCTCTGAGTCTCAGTTTTCTCATCTGTAGGGTGGGAATAGTAAGATTCAACTCATAGGGCAGAACCAATGGTGAAAGGCATGTTTGGCCCTGGCACACAGAAGGTATTCCATAAGCAGGAATTCCCATGGAGAGAGAACTGGTCCAATTTGTTAGGCCCCTGATTTCCATTAGCCACCCCTCTGAGTTTGGCATCCCAAGGTCAGATTGAAAGTTAGAAATATAAACTTCTTCCCTACACCTTCCCTTGAAAAAGGCTTTAGACATTGCCAGGCCAGGAACATTCATTTCCCACTTTCTGCTCCTGAGGTACTGGAACCCAAAAAGCTGGCCCAGAATACTATGAAATTTGAGTGGCATTGTGGATTGTGACAAAGTGTAGGAAAAAAAAAATGCAGAAGGACCTTTCCCTGCTCATAAATAATCGGCCATGCATCCTTGGACAAAACAGTGTAACCACTGGGCCTTGGATTCCTCCTTTTATAAAATAAGGAGAAACGCTGGGATGTCAGGTGGGCTGGGCCAGGTGCTAGAAAGACAGCAGGCGCCCAGGCAGGACCTGTCTGCACATACAGGACTTAGACACAGAGGAAACGGGTGTCTGCTGCTTCAGAACCATGTGATACTCATCTGCTTAGGTGGCCACAAGTCCCACAGACTGGGTGGCTTACACACAGAAATGGATTTCCTTGTGGGTCTGGAGGCTGGAAGTTCAAGATCATGATTTCAGCAGGGTTGCTTCCTTCTGAGGGCTGTGGGGGAGAATCTCTTCCAGGCCTCTCTCTCAGCTGCTGAGGGTCTGCTGGCCACGTTTGGCGTTCCTGGGCTTGTAGGAGCATCTCTGCCTTCACGTGCACACACTTTCTCCCTGTGCGTGGGCTGTGCCCATTCCCCCCTTTCTAACCAGGACACCAGTCATATTGGATTTCGGGCCTACCCTGCTCCGAATGACCTCATCTTTACTAATTCCCTCTATAATACCCCCTATTCTCAAATGAGGTTACAGTCTGAGGTATGTGCACTGGGGACAAGAGCTTCAATGTGTGAATTTGGAGGGATACAATTCACCCATGACACCTATGACCTGGATCAAAGTAATCAACCTTCCTCACCTCAGTTTCTGTGCCTCTAACACAAGGGATACTCGAAAGGAATAAATGGGGCATGGTGTGTGACAGTCCCTGGCATGTAACAGACACCAGCACAGAGCAGGACTCAACTACTGCTGACTCCAGACATCAGGGACTGTCTGCAGAGATGCTGAAGCCACAGTCCTCGCTCCCTTACTCATACCCTTGCACACCTCTCCGCCTCCCTCTTAACCAGTAAAGCTGACAAAGTGATCCAACTTAAAACTTAAGCATTGAATCTATTCTCCAAAAGGAAGCTGGCTGTTGACGTCTGTTTGGGGGCATCACTTTTGCACTCCCCAAACTATGACATTTGTGACCCACAAAGCCCCGCCTTGCCAGGAAGATAAAAGATGTGACAACCATGTAGAAGGTGATTGCTTTTCTAGCACTGCTCAGGACTATCGGCATAGCTCAGTGTGAATAACTGCAGCCTCCTTTCTCCCTCTCTCTCCCCGTCTCGTCAGCTTCAATTCGCAGGCTGTGTAATTCAAGTCATTAATTTTTTCCATTCAGTGCGCTGCCAATTTCTTCTCATTTCGTTCCTGGAAATCTCTTGTGTGCGTCTTCTAAATTTAAAATAAATACACTGTACATAATTGGATGCTAACCAGACAACACTGAGCAATCATACTTTTTCATTGATTTCGCAGATGTAGTCGCTTCCAACATGAGTAGGAAAGGTCTCTGCCTGTTCCAGATGAAATGTTAAATGGAACAAGTTTCCCTCACGTTCTTCAATACCAGTATTGGCCTTTAGCATATTTCCCCAGTTACGATCTTACTTGAAATGAACAATGAAAGGTTCTTGCACCAAAAATAGACATCCAAATTATTCTAGCTGCTACCATTGTGCACTCACAGGGTTGAGTGCAAAGAGCCTTAAGTATAGGCCTCAGAGATGGGAGACCAGGCTGCAGATTCAGCATGAAGAGGGTATGCAATGGCAAGGAAGTGCTTACATTGTCCACGTCAATATTCTCAGCTGTGCAAGTAAGAGATTGCAATCTTGAGATAGACTCCAGATGATTTTAAACGTATAGGAATATACTATTCAATAGCATCAGATCTTGTGAAAGAGACAGAAACACACCCCCAAATAATCCATTTACTCACTCACCTAGCCCTCTTGCTAGTAGGTGAGGCCATGTGACTAGTTCTGACCAATGAAATGTGAACAGAAATTACTGCGTCACTTCCTGTCCAAGACCGTGTGCAATTTTCCAAACTCTCCTCCTCACACGTGGTGACAGAGAGTGCTCTGTGTGCCGGATGGTGCAGCTCCAAGATAGTGCAGCCCTCATCAGCCTCGTCCCCTGAGGGGTTGAGTGGAGGACAGCTCCTGACAACTTGTGCAGAACACAGAGCATGAGTGAGAAATAAACATTTAAGACACACAGATTTTTTTAAAAAAAAAAAATGCTGTATTCCAGCCTGAATGATTATCAATCTCACAGGAGAAAAATCATTCTCTTTTAAAATTCAATCTAATTATTCTGATTTTGTCAAGAAGAAAGTTTCTGTTGGTGATAGTGGGTCTGTAACACTTCTCTTGTTCTTATAATCTTGCTTTTCAATCAAAACAGAGGGAACTTTGGGCTCAGCGTTTTCCAGCAGGCAATAATACTCAGTATATCTGTTTGTTAGGGCTGCCACAAGAAAATACTACAGACTGGCTGGTTTAAACAGAAATTTATCTTCTTATAGTTCTGGAGGACAGAAACCCAAGATCAAGGTGTTGGCAGGTTTCTCCTGAAGCCCATCTTCCTGGCTTACAGATGGTCACCTTCCTGCTGTGTCCTCATGTGGTCTTTTCTCTGTGCCTACAAGCTCGCTTCCCCTGTCCCAATCTTCTCTTCTTATAAAGATATCAGTTATATTGAATTAGGTCTACCCTAACACCCTAATTGAATAGGTCCCCATTTTAACTTAACTACCTCTTTAAAGGCCCTGTATTCAAATATAGTCACATTCTGAGATCCTGGGGGATAGGGGTTCAATATGGATTTTAGGAATACAGTTCAGTCTGTAACAGTTAGATGTTTAGGACACTATTTATCTTTCACTTGTTTTCAAAATGGTTTGTGTTGCTTTCTACTTATGGCATGCCATGCCAATTTTCCATTTATGATTGTGCTGCACATTTTTCATAGAATATAAATGTATTAAACTATCATTAGGAAGATTTTTTTAAAAACATAATGATTAATAAGATATCAAACATTGTGATGGGAGATGCAAATGACTAAATTCTGGAAAACATTGCCCAAATAATTTCTAAAGCTGTCCTGATTCTTGCAGATTTTTCTTACATAGTTTTCATTTTATTCATTTATGCATCCATTTAATTGAGGGCCTGCTATGGTTTGAATTTATCCTCCCAAAGTTCATGTGTTGAAAATATAATTGCCATTGTAATAGTATTAAAAGGTGGGGGCTTTAAGAGGTGATGAGGCCTCGATAAGAGGTGGGGGCTTTAAGGGGTAATGAGGCCTTGAGGTCTCTGCTCTCATGAATGGATTAATGTTGTGATCTACAGAGTGGGTTAATTATCTTGGGAGTGAGCTCCTGATGAAAGGATGAGTTCCACTGATTTTCTCCAGCTGATTTTTCCATCATATTATGATATAACACAAAGGCCCTCACCAGAGGCTGGTGCCATGCTCTTGGACTTCCCAGCCTCCAGAACTGCATAAAATAAATTCTTTTCTTTATAAATTACCCAGTCTATGGTATTCTGTTATGTTATAGCAGAAGAAAATGAACTGAAACAGTGCCTATCAAGTGTCTCATTGGTGCTAGAAACTAAAGTGATTATACAGTCAAAAGAAGAGCATCAAGAGAGCAGAGAAAGAAACAATTCCATTCTGCCTAGGAAAAATCAGAAAAGGTTTCCCAGAAGTGTTAACACACGATGTATTTCGGACTTCTCAGCCACACACAAACATCTTTGAGTCAGACTTTCAAAAGTGTGTAAAATGCTGTGATAGATGGGGCGGTGCCTGTGGCTCAGTGAGTAGGGTACTGGCCCCATATACCGAGGGTGGTGGGTTCAAACCCGGGCCCAGCCAAACTACAACAAAAAAATAGCTGGGCATTGTGGCAGGTGCCTGTAGTCCCAGCTACTGGGGAGACTGAGGCAAGAGAATTGCCTAAGCTCAAGAGCTGGAGGTTGCTGTGAGCTGTGTGATGCCATGGAGGGTAACAAAGTGAGACTCTGTCTCTTAAAAAAAAACAAAAATGCTGTGATAGATGCACCAAGACGCATCTTGGAAGATGCTAATTAGAAGATGGAAGAGGCTAATTAGAAGTCAAGACAAGGCTTGGCACCTGTGGCTCAACAGGCTAAGGCACCAGCCACGTACACCTAAGCTGGCGGGTTCGAATCCAGCCTGGCCCGCCAAACAACAATGGTGGCTGCAACCAAAAAATGGCCGGGCGTTGTGGCGGGCGCCTGTAGTCCCAGCTACTTGGGAGGTGGAGGCAGGAGACTCGCTTGAGCCCAGGAATTGGAGGTTGCTGTGAGCTGTAATGCCACGGCACTCTATC
>CAUYRH010044603.1:0-53451 GCA_963574655.1 Perodicticus potto
CATTGCTGGTGGGAATGCAAACTAATACATCCCTTTTGGAAAAATGTTTGGAGAACACTCAGAGATCTAAAAATAGACTTGCCATTTGACCCTATAATTCCTTTACTTGGTATATACCCAAAGGACCAAAATCACATTACAACAAAGATATCTGTACCAGATTATTTATTGCAGCCCAATTCATAATTGCTAAGTCATGGAAGAAGCCCAAGTGCCCATCGATCCACGAATGGATTAATAAATTGTGGTACTTGTATATCAATATTATTGATGGAATATTATGCAGCCTTAAAGAAAGATGGTGACTTTACCTCTTTCATGTTTACATGGATAGAGCTGGAACACATTCTCCTTAGCAAAGTATCTCAAGAATGGAAGAAAAAGTATCCAATGTATACAGCCCTAATATGAAGCAAATTTATATCTTTCATGTGAAGGGTACAACCCAGTTATTGCACAAGAAGACGGGGAGTGGGGAGAGGGAGGGAAGGGGAGGGAGGGAGAGGGAGGGAAGGGGAGGGAGAGGGGAGGGGGAGAGAGGATAAAGGGTGAGATCACACTTGAGGTCCATCTTTGAAGGGTCAGGGGAAAACTACTAAATGCAGAACACAAATGTTCTCACACAGTAAATGAGAAAATCTCACGAATGTTATGTCGAATAGGTGGATGAAATTATCTTAGATTGTATATGAAGCCCGCACACTGTACTCCATGATTAAACTAATGTACACAGTTATGATTCAATTAAAAAAAAAAAAGTTCAAGGCCGCGATGATTGGGCCACTGCACTGCAGCCTGGACCACAGAGAGAGAGAGAAACAGCAAAAGAAAAAGAAGTACAGCATTTAAGATGCATCTGGACAACCAACCCACCTGGAACCCACCTGGAAGTAGGCTTTAATTTGGTCAGGAGTCTCTTAAGGATTTCTCAGGCTGAGCATTCTAAACAAAGGCACAAATGAAGTTAACACCAATTAATCCAGCTGTAGCAAGTCAACCTGCATCAGAATTTAAGATTACAACTTGGTTGAGATTAAGACCTAGAAGTTTCTAAAGCAGTAATTTTCAGTCAGTGTGCCATGAGAGGATCCTAGGTGTTCCACAAAAATTTTCAAAGATCATTAATTAAGTTATTTTTGAAAAAAGTTCAAAGCACAGTAAACATATTCTTTTTTTTTTTGGTTTTTTGGGGGGTTTTTTTGGATCAACATAATGTAAGTGTGCCATGAGATGAAAAAAGGTTGGAAAAACTCTGGTCTAAAGGGACCTCACGACCTTCCCGGGGTTCCAAGGATGTGACATACTGCCATGGTTTATGATGACCGAGGAACAAGGAAAGATAGCTGGGGAGGTCGAGAGGGCTGTCAGGTTCAAACAAGGATGATGGAGGACACAATCCTTTGCTCTAGGGAAAGAAAAAAAAAAGCAGGAGTTCCAGTCACTTTAATTGTACAATGACAACTGCTAAAAACAAGCAAGCAAACAAATAAGGCCCTGTGGGTCATCTGTGATCCCCAATTCATATCCTAAAGCATAACACCAAAATTTAACCAAACAGAATGTGGAAGGACCTAAACAAAGGGGAACTCGAAAATAAAATTTCCCTAACCAAACTATGTCAGAGAAACACCGCAGAAAGTATCAACATTAAATAAGAAGAGTTAATCAGTGTGGCATTTACACACACTGCACTGGTTTTAATTTTCTCTCAAAGTTTCCTTTCTCTTTTATATCTAGCTGACATATTTAAGTGCACATGATTTCTGTAAAAGAAAAACCAATCTTTGGGATATATTGGTATGCATTTTCCACTTAAAATTCTGTTTGGAATAAGTAATAGAATCACAAGGTTCAAAAATCAAGATGATATAAAAGGCATACATTTAATAAAAGGTAACAACTTGGACTGGGCGCCCGTAGCTCAGTGGTTAGGGTGCTGGCCACATGCTGTAGGGCTGGTGGGTTCAAACCCAGCCTGGGCCTGCTAAACAAACAAACAAAAAAATAGCTGGGTATTGTGGCGTTGTGCCAGGAGCCTGTAGTCCCAGCTACTAGGGAGGCTGAGGCAAGAGAATGTGCTTAAACCCAGGAGTTTGAGGTTGCTATAAGCTATGACGCTACTGCAGTCTACCAAGGATGAGAAAGTGAGACTCCGTCTTGATTAAAAAAAAAAATTAAAAAGGTAACAATTTGTATTAGTTTCCTGCATATTCTTCCACCATTTTTTCCCTGCAACTGTAATAGTCACACGTGTAGGAATTACTGTTACGGTCAGACCAAGTATGCAGCATCATCACAAGAAGTGGAGAAATGCACTCTGCAGTCTCGATAGGGAAAGGCCATGGATGTACATCAGAGACTCCCCGAAACATGGAATAAATTCTAGGAAAGCAAGACTGATTGATAAAACAGGTAAAGGATGATAAAGGCATATGCAATTAAAATGTAAGATTTCTCTGTTTCTCCTGCTAAACTATGAGCTCCCTGAAGCCAAGAACAGTGACCAGTTTATCACTGCATCTTTCTGTACCTAGCAGGGTAGCTAGGACTGGACAGGTTGCCAAAAAATGTTTGTTGAATGAGTTTATCAACCAGTACTCCCTCCTGAAGGAGTCAGGGAGTGAATGGGACCTAGAACAAGGAAAGGATTTAGAGATACTCATAGAAGAAGTTTTCTGGCTGGGGCAGTGGTTCAAGATCATTGGTAAGACCGCTGGGCTGCTAGGTGGAAATGTGGTTGTGGGACTGGGCCTCACACCTCAGCAGAGCACAACACGTTTCCCAAGGGGAGGTGGGGGGTACTAGCATCTACACCAGGGTCTCTGACAAACTATGAAGGCAAATCACCAGGGTTTGACCTGTGGCTGTCTTTCTCTGGGAACTGGTACAGGAAGTTGTTTCCCTGCCTACTCTGAATGCTAACCCCTTCCACATCCACGCTCCCATGACTCTGTAGCACTTTCCTCTCTCCCAGTACAACTGTGCATTGCTTTCTCTCTCCCTCTCTACTCCTGTAACTCATGTAGGACCCAGCAAAAGCACCAACTGAGCACTGTGATGACATCTCGGTGAGACCCCAAGCCACCACAGCAGGTGTGCACACAGCCAAGTGCTCCGCTGTGCCCTTGCAGACTGCACCATGGAGAGCACTCTGGAAACCAGAGACTCGGAACTGCAGCGTTCAGGCAATGGGGCTGGTCACCCATCCACTGACACAGAGGCCAGACCACATTGAGACCCAGACTCCACCAAGAGGGGAACCATCCACACAGCTCTGTGAAGCTCATTTCCAGTTTCTTTTTCCTTTGGTGAGAAGAGGCTATTCAGAACAGATGTCACTTTTAAAATGCTTTAATAAATTAGACATTGAAAAGCAAATGACACGGGCCAAGAAGAACTAAGCAAAAGTTCCTTTTCTCTTCCTAATCACTGTGGTGCTCCTCATGTGGTCTGCATCAAAGAACGGGATGGGTGATGAGACAACAAAAGAAATATGCATTCTTATATAATATTCTCCAAAATACATAGTGATTTGGAGTTCTCAGAAGAGAATTCCCATTTTGCCAAAAAAGAAGATACCTGAAAATCTCCTACATGGAACTGAAGTGCTGGGCTAGACACCCTCTAATCACCCCAAGTAGCGCCAGTCTGGCCTCCTGCTCCTGCCCGAGACAGCGCCCGGCAGACACCGTAACACGTCTGCAACGCCACGGAGACAGGCACTCAGCTCAGCTGGAGACACACACACAAGTACCTGTGTAAATGGTCAAAATGTTCAAGTCTCACAGTAAATAATGCCATTTATATTACAGCTATCGTTATAAAAATCTGTAACACTTCAAGAGACCATTATGGGTCTATTAAAAAGATTTTGCATTCAGTTTTCGAGATGACTTAGGCAGAATGCCATCACTACAGTAATTACTTTATTTATCACTATGTAAACGGATCTTAATGCTTCATTAAAAAAGAGAAAAATGATAGTGCTCTTACACAATAACCAAGCAAAATGTGGCAGCAAAGGCAGCGGCCCTGCCCGCAAATACTGGTGATCCTGGATAAGAAGTAAGTTTCAAAGTGCCGTGGACAGGCAGCTGAACCATCAAGGAATTAAAAACCATCAAGATGAAGTTACTCTGCAAGATGCATTGTAGTTAAACCTCAGACGGCCAGGGCTGACATCTCTTTCACTAGCAAATCCCAGGAACTTTTAACTTTCAGGCCCGTACACACAGGTATCTTAAAAATTTATGTGCCTAATGAACCAAAAATACCTTGAAAATATTCAACTGTATATGACACAGACCCCTACAAGACTTGCAAATAAAAGTCTTCTTTTATTCAGTGAAGAAGTGGTTAAGAAATCTTCTCACATACATGCATAGCAACAATTTCTAGGTCCTTACTTGTGTTGGCAATTTTGCAAGGACATGAAGCTATTTCTAGAGTACCTCATGGCAATAATACATGTGTTCATCAAACAGACCACCTGGGGTGGGGGCCTTCTCCTGTAATGCAGGCGAAGGTATTTCCCATGTCAGACTAAGTCGCAGAGGTGCTTTGGCACTTACATCCTGAGATACTGAAAAAATGAGAACACACACTAAATAATTCCAAAGGCAAGACCGTCATTAAAATTAAGAAAAAGCAGGGATGAGGTTAACCTTATGCTACAGTCCTTTCTGGGGCACCCCAGTACCACTTAATATAAATAGACCATAAATATAAGTCACAAACACCTGCACTGAGATGCTGACAATAACACCCTCAAATTTGGGCCAAGCTGGTTAGGCATATTACCCAAAGTCTTCCAGCTGTGAGGTGCAAAAATACCACCTTTTCATGTGCGTGTATGTGTGTACACAACTTACAGGCATATAACTGATATCATTTACAAAGATGATTCCATTGATAGAATATATTATGCTCGATACTGAGTGATGTTGCGGGTAGGAGGTGGTGCTGGGGATAAAAGAAAGAAAGTCCTCTCTATAACAGAAACATACCATATTAGGCTTCCTTTATATAAGCATCCTAATTTCTTAACACTTAGATTAAGGGCAATCCTGCCCCCATCACTGTATAATCACTCTTAGAGCTGCTTCCAAATGCAGGTAATGCACATATTTTTTCTACCTCCATCCCACAGCGAATAAAAATTTACACAAACACATTCGTTATAAGGGAAGATGGTGGCCTGAGTAAACACAGTTGATCCCACCTCCCTCCACACTCCTCTCGGGAGTCACAAGGACAACAATGTAAAGCGCTCACTGGTAGTGCATAGGGTGAGAATGGGGGAATTCTGAGGCCTCGAAGGTCCCCCAAATCTGAGAGCAGGTATGGTTCTCTGTGATCAATGTACCTGAGAGTCCATCCAAAGGAAAGAATGATTTGGAACCTCCTCATTCTGCTAACCCATCTGAAACCAAAGGGAAGGGGCGTCAGTGGAAGGGGACACTGTTCCCAAGCCTTATGTGGCCAAGAGAGACCAGGGAACAGAGCAACTTAGCAGCAGAGTATCTGTTTCCTGGCTTGTCATCCACCACCTGCTAGTCTGCCACTGTGTGATCAGACAACAGTGTCCTGCATGACCGCCCAGAGCAGCCATCAGCAGACAAACAAAAACCCAGGACCCACTGAGGACGACGCAGGAGCCTGAGGGAGGGCGGCCCAGCTCAAGTGCCACAGGTGGCACCAACTGAAGTAGAACTAATCAGACTAGGAAAGGCGAATGAGAACAGAAGACAGCAATGAGAGCGCACACAGAGATGCCACTAGGTTATAAAGACTTTCAGGAATTAAAAACTATTTAAAATTGGGTGGCACCTGTGGCTCTGTGAGTAGGGCACCAGCCCCATATACCAAGGGTGGCGGGTTCAAACCCGGCCCCAGCCAAACTGCAACAACAACAACAACAACAAAAAATAGCTGAGCGCTGTGGCAGGTACTCGGGAGCCTAAGGCAAGCTCAGGAGCTGGAGGTTGCTGTGAGCTGTGATGTCATGCACTCTACCGGGGGGCAACAAAATAAGACTCTGTCTCAAAAGAAAAAAAAAATTAAAATTGAACAGAAAAGACCTACCTAGAATATCAAATTAATGTTCTAGAGGATTAAGAAGAAATGTGAGCATCAAAGAGCAGGAGAATAACAACATGGAATTCATGAGTGGAAAGACAAATTCAGAGAACAGATTGAAGAGCTATAAAAAGTCATGGGAAGAAATCGGGTGAATGCACCTCTTTTAGGGGAAAATATTTACTTTCAATTGTTAAGCACTGGCAGGATTGAAAATAACATACCTTCAAATTAACAAGGGGGTTGTTAAATTAACCTGGGAATTGAGGAAAACAAAACAAAGTAAAGTAAGTGCCAGCCATTAGATAAGATGAAAATAATATGGTAAAATTCTTTCATCATCCAAGTAGAGAAAGACAAGGCAGAAGGTCCCCCTTAAAAACAAAATGGTCACAGTGAGTTAAAAAGTTCAGCTCTACTTTAAAATAAAAAAAAAAGAGACCTAGCCAAAACAAAGTGACGAGAAAGTTTAAAAATTAGTTTTAAAAAGGTGTATCAAGCAAAGGCAGGTAAGAAGAAAGCAAGGGTAGTGATACTAAAACCAAATGAAGACCAGTAAGTCTTAAACTGGACAATGGGAAGTAGAGCATGTGATAAACGCATGATCAAGGAAACTGTAAAAATTACACATTTTTCAGTACCAAGCAAATGGCAGGTAAATACATTAAGCAAAAGCTCTTAGAAATGCAAAAGTTTATAAATTGACAAAAGATTTTTAACCCACCTCTCAATTTGACAGTTACAAACAAGCATAAATTTGGAAACTCCAATTATGAAACAATCAAAAGTTTAATTTACTTAATACATTTGTTAAATATTCATTGGGCAATTAAAATTGAATCATGTACTTAGATACAAGTAAGCCTTAATAATTCCCTTCAGGGATTTCATAACTATATTCATAAATTTTACCAAAATATCAAAAGATTAGCTGAAGAAAAATTCAGTGACATACTTCTAAATAGTCTTAGAATCAAAGGTCAATTAAATATTTTAATTACAAACCATCTAAAAAAATAACAAAAAGGGTAAGAATTGTCCAAAATCAAAGGTACATGGCTAAAGATATTCCCATAGAACATTTACAAATTTAAATGCCATTGTGTTAAGACTAAAAAGCAAATGAGACTGTCATTCAACTCAAACTTAAGTCAAAACAGAGAAGTGAATTAATAAAAATTATATAGTGAAATGAACTTAAAAGGTAAGTTAACATAAAGCCTCTAACAAGCCTGATTAAAGGGCAAGGCAAGAACAAAGTCAAAGATATGCATTAGTAATGAGACAAGGTTTATCACCATGGGCACCAAAAAATCACAGCGATATCACATATAACTCAGTGCAATAAACTCAGTCTGGATAAAGCAAATGATTGACTAGCAAATAGAAAACATCAAAATTCAGAGAAAAGGTAAAAGGGCTAAATAGGACACCTATAATTAATAAATTCTAAAAAATGCAATAACTTTCTATAAAAGTTTTCTATAAGGGTAATAGAGATACCAAACCCAGGTAATTTTCCAGTTAATTCTACTTTAGTATTTAAAAACCAGATATTTCCTACATTATGTAATAGCTTCTAGACTCTAGAAATGAATTAAATTCTTCTTAAATAATTTTAAAAACATACTCTTAATATTAATACCTGATAAAATGCAAAGAAGGAGAAAACTACAGACTCATCAAGACTGTAGGCATAAATTATTTTTTAGTATTAGCAAATCAAAAAGAATACTGCAGAATAACAAATGGGGGTTTCTTCCAGTAATGCAAAGATGATTCAATATTGGGAAAGCTAATCAATGCATTTATTACAGCACAAAATATACGCAAAAGCTCACAATTATATCCCATCAAAAAGGCATTTCCTAAAATTCATCTCGTCTTCCAATAAAAGTTAAAACATGAATGGATACATACAACTTAAATATGATAAATCGTATTTACCTAAACTTGAACATATTCATTGCCAAAATACAAACATTTTTATTTAAATAAGGAACAAGACAGCAATGCCCTTTCCAGCATTAAGGAAAAATAAATAAGAATGGATATATATACATATATACACGTGAATTTACTATAATCCTGTTTTAACAGCAAAACAAAAACAAAACACAAGGGAAAAAGAGAAGAATAAGATGATTACCCATCAACACAGATAGCTGGCAAATCACGGATCCTTCACACTGTGAACTGCTACAGTTTTCACTCTTGTTTCAGAATCTGCAATTGATCCAAAGCAGCGGTTCTCAACCTGTGGTTCACGACCCACACTAACTGTATTAAAGGGCCACAGCATTAGGAAGGTTGAGAATCACTGATCTAAAACAACATCCATATGTTGAAAACATTAAGCAAAAATGCTACAGAATACCATGTGCAGGGGCCTCAAACTAAGGCCCACAGGCCACACGCGATGGTGTGAATTGTATTTGTTCCCATTGTGTTTTTTACTTCAAAATAACGTATGTGCAGTGTGCACAGGAATTTGTTCATAGTTTTTTTTAAACTATAGTCCGGCCCTCCAACTGTCTGAGGGACAGTGAATTGGCCCCCTGTTTAAAAAGTCTGAGGACGCCTGATGTAGAGGAAACTCTTTACATTACTGCAAGGTCTCACTTTTATAAAAGCCTGAAGCTATAATCATGTGTGTATATATTTTTACATTCCTAGGAAAAAAGTGAAAATTAAAATAGAGATTAAATTTTCTATCCATATATCTTTCATTTTTCACTTCAATCACTTTTTAATTTTCATGTTGTTAAAAGAATTTTAAAGAGGCTGGGCACAGTGGGTCACACTTGTAACCCTAGCAGTCTGGGAAACCAAGGTAGGAGGATCGCTTGAGCCCAGAAGTTCAAGACCAGCCTGAACAAGAGTGAGATATAGTCTGTACACACACAGAGAAAAATTAGCAGGGCATTGTGGTAGACGTCTGTAGTCACAGCTACTTGGGAGGTTGAGGTTAGAGATCAGCTGAACCCAGGAGTTCCAGGTTACTGTGAGCCAGGCTGATACCATGACACTGACTCCAGGGGGTGGGAGGGAATTTTAAAGAGATAAGAAAATATGTATCTATTTCATCACACAAAATGCCTTCTTGCAGGCACACAACATTTACAAAAGAAAATTCTCTGTACAATATTATTTCTGGGAAAAGTAGGAAGGGAGTGCATTGTAGCAGCTATCCTCAGATCTACCTAGAGTTGAAGGCAAACTTTACTTAGCAGCAACTTAGCCTGGCAGAGCCTCTGTTTCCTCATCTATAAAACCAGGGTAATACTTCCTACCTCTCATTGGCCTGTTATGAGGATTAAAAGTTCACACTTAACCTACAAAGGCAGTCATTACTATTATAAAATGAAAACAAGAAGAAGGAACTTCCCTCCTAAGGATTTCCAAGAACTCCCTGGTAATAACTAAATCCACAGCTACAGCCAAGGTTATGGCTATGTTAGCACAGCTGCCAACGTAAGTCAAAGGTGATCTGAAAGTTCCGGTGGTCTCCATTTTCATGCTGGGAGTTTATCACAACCACAGAACACCAACCTTTAGCTTCTCAACTCATTTTAAAAGCAGCACTTTCTCTCAAATACTCACAGGCAGACTGTTGGCAGGGGCTAGGGATTTCTTGGAGATTACTTAAGACTCTTCTGGACAATGAGAAAAGGACAAAGGAAGCAGTAGGACAGCCCTGTACTCCCAAATCCTCAATCCCCTCTCTCCCCCCAAACAGAAATGCAGAAAGAAAACATGAGGGAGAGGGCCACAGCTAAGGCTTCCAAGCTGTCTGGATTAATTAAAGGTCGTTAAAAACAGAAAAGAAAAAAAGAAAATGGGAAATTGTGAGACCAGGTAACCTCCCAGTAAGATATTATTAAGTACAAAATATCGGCGGCACCTGTGGCTCAAGGAGTAGGGCGCCGGCCCCATATATCAAAGGTGGCAGGTTCAAACCCCGCCCCCAGGCAAAAACTGTAAAAAAAAAAAAAAGAACAAAATATCAACAGAGAAGAGAGTTAAAATAAATTGTGTGTTAAAAATATACTTAATTTTATGGGCAGCACCTGTGGCTCAAAGGAGTAGGGCACCCGCCCCATATACCAGAGGTGGTGGTGGGTTCAAACCCAGCCTCTGCCAAAAACTGAAAAAAAAAAAAAAAGATACACACACACACACAATTTTCTGAAAAAAGGAAAACAAGATTTCCACTAAGAAATCAGCTGGCTGGGAGCAACTCAGGAACGTTGTAGTATCAAGAAGCAGATACTGTCCCAGAGGAGAGAGGGCACAGAAACTTCTGGCAACAAACTTGCCAGAATGAAAAGGAGAAACATTTTAGCTTAAACTGAAAGCATCCTTTCTCTAATACAGAAAGAACTTTCATATGTGAGGGACCTCCCAACTCACATCTTTGTATCTCACATTTTCCAAGACACTTGTTTCATGATCCAAATAATATCATAAAAAGGAAATAAAACCATCTGTAAGAAACATTAATTCACCATGGTTTGGCTAAAAGGGAATTCTTCACAATCTCCTCTCAGATGATTAAGTTAAAAACTAAATGAAATCAGTCAAAAAGCTTCTTTTGTGTAAAATTCAATTAACTTCATAAATATACTGTTGGAGGGGGGGGACCCTCATATTTCCTTTAAGAGCCAGGAATTTATCAAAATTTATGTGATTCTCCAGCCCCAAACATTATTCCCCAATTCATCTGAGTTAACTTTTACTCCTAGTTTAGTTTTTCTTCTGAAATATTTGATATTGATTGAAATAATGCATTTTAACTAAAATCAAACTATATATCATTTATAATAACGCTAAGTTTAATGTTGTATACATCAATTTTGGCTATATGTTTCAGATGTAAGATACCCCAGGATAACTCTTGCCTGCTTTCATTAATAAACATTCTATTCCTTAAAGATAGATTTCAGTCAAAACAACTCACAAACAACAGGACCCAAACCTAAGTTTTCATAGTTTTGCATCCTAATTTAACAAAAAAATCACCTGATCTAGGTTCAGAAAAGTCACAAATGTCAACAGTCCACAAACAGATGTTTTACCGAAAGTATCTGCTCATTATTGATTAATGTATGGGGAAGGTAGGTCTTGAAGGGCAAAGGCCAAGGCCAAGGCCAAGACCAGGTGTCCAAGCAATTGTCTATGAGGGGAGGGCTACATAACTCAGTACCCAAAGAATCAAGATTGTATACAATTCTGCATGGAGGGCACCTATAAAGACATAGCCCGATAATCTAATCCCCATGTGAACACTGACTTGGACTAACAGAATAAATTAGTAATACAAATAACTTACATATTATTTAAGTTATTTATACAGAGTAACATGGTTTTGGTCTTGGGCTTGGGAGGGGAAAGAATGGGAGAAGTCCACACCAACCACAGCATATATACCCAAACAATTATGTTATTTTGTCTTCCCAAGGTTTTTTTTTTTTTTTTATCATGAAGAATTTCTCCCAGCACCAATGTGAACAGCTCATACAATATTCAGAAGCACTAGTCAAAGTGTAAACTAGGATGAGTTATCTGGAAAGCAATTTGGCCATATGGGTCAAAAGCCTTAAATTTATACTTTTCCTCAGAAATCTTATCTCAAGGGATATATTCTAGGGAAATAATTTGAAATAAAGGACAAAGATTAAGATACAACATGTTTGCTCCAGTCTTCTTTACTTATAATTATGAAAAATTGGAACCAATGCAAATACACAACATTGGGGAATGGTGAAGTATGTTGTGGTACCTTCATCCCTTATAGTCATTACAAACAGGGTTAATAAGAAGAAAATGGAACTGAAAGGCTTTAAAGTCTCAGAAAATAAACATACAACTATCAGAGGATTGAGGTATGCTAAAACATGTTTTACAAATCCAGCAAAAAAAACACCCAGTAGTCTTAGTGATAGGAGTTTATAGTGGACTTGATTTTTCCGGTTTTTTTCCTCAAATTCTTTAGCTTAGAGACAAACTTTCATCCCTATATGCTGAGCAGTTTTAGGCAATTTAAAGAAACAGAACAAAATAAAACCAAGGTATGACAGCACACCATACTAAGCTCAGAACACTTGGGTTGTGGTCCTAGCTCTACTCTTGGATATACTGTCAAACACCTCAGAGCATCAGTTTTCACACCTGGAAGATGAGAAGTAGGACTGGATCAATCCAGGTTCCCTCGTAGGCAAAGCATACTTGGTCAGGGAGGCTGCCCCCCTTGCCTGAGACCTGTAAAGCTTCAGGGACAAGGGAGCAAGGAAGGCGTCAGGGACCCCAGAGGCGGCATGACATGGTGCCCCAGCGCCACCTGTGAGACCTTCCTCAGCTCCTTCCATCCTGCTTATACCTTAGAATTACAGGTACTCTGTGTGCTGGCAGAATCGGTTTCTCAGGTACAAGGCTAAGAATGACAAAAGAAGAATAAGAACTCTCCCTGGAGTCAAAATGGTACTGCTTCTATGCAAACAATCTGCTCAGAGCTTCCGGTCCCTTGGGCATAAGAAAAGAGAACAAAGGACGGCCTCTCTGAGATATAAATCAAGTAAATATCTTTTACTCAGTAAGAAATTAGAAGGATAAAATGCCCAAGTAGAAAAGGTTCTCTCCCTTTTTTTTTTGTAGAGACCAAATCACACTTTATCACCCTTGGTAGAGTGCCCTGGTGTTACACAGCTCACAGCAACCTCCAACTCCTGGGCCTAGGCGATTCTCTTGCCTCAGCCTCCTGAGTAGCTGGGACTACAGGTGCCTGCCACAACACCTGGCTATTTTTTTGTTTTGCAGTTCGGCGAGGTGGGTTTGAACCTGCCTCCTTCAGTATATGGGGCCAGCGCCCTACTCGCTGAGCCACAGGCGCCGCCCTCTCTTTTGTTTTTTTAAGCAAAAAATCAAAAGCCTGAAAATACCCTAAAAGTCCAAATTGATCAAATTATTTTCTCAAGTGACACATGAACATTATGGTGAAGTAGTCTAACCAGAAAAATGAGAAGTGTTACACCACGCTGTCGCCTGCCCAGGCAGCCTACTAACTGCCAAATCTAATCTCTTAGGCAAAATATGGGATGATAGGATTACATAATTAATTTTCCTGTTAGGCATAATTGTTACTGACTTCACGTCATTACAGTGTCAGCTCATCTGGTAAACGATTGCTATCACATTCTTTTTTTTTTTTTTTTTGAGACAGAGCCTCAAGTTGTCACCCTGGATAGAATGCCGTGGCTTCTCAGCTCACAGCAACCTCCAACTCCCAGCTGGGCTCAAGCGATTCTCCTGCCTCCACCTCCCATGTAGCTGGGACTACAGGCGCCCGCCACAAGGCCTGGCCATTTTTTTGGTTGCAGTCATCTTTGTTGTTTGGTGGGCCCAGGCTGGATTCGAACCCACCGGCTCAGATGTACATGGCTGGCACCTTAACCGCTTGAGCCACAGGCACCGAGCCGCTATCACATTCTAATTACAAAAACACACAAACAATTTTTAACCATTCATTATTAAATAATGAGTGAGGCCATCATGGCTAATAGAAACTTAGAAAAATGAAAATTAAAGGGAAACTAGACAAGAAGTGTTTAAGAAATTAATAAATTAATGCTAATGAAATTTCTCAGTAGTATCACTAGGTATCAGCTCTCAGATTAACTGGTAATTTCGAAAAGCCACATTGTTTAACTTGATTAAATGTCAGAGTGACCCAAATCATTCTGTGTCTCTGAGACCAAATAGGAATACAAATATTTGCGATAGGGCTTTAGCTTTTACCTCTGCAAAGGAAAGAAAAGCATTCACCCTTGGCTGTATCTATAATACAATAAGGTAAGTACAAAAGCCCAAATTTTTAAAATAGTCAAACTAAAGGGTATTTACATAATAAGAGGAATTATTCCATAGGTCCTGAGGGATACTGGTATAAAGTTTATTAAAGTATTAATTGACAAGGTAAGTGTCAGCAGAAAGGAGAGAACTACAAGCTTTCTCTCTTATCCTAAATCAACCTAAAAATAAAATTAAATCGGCTTGGCGCCTGTGGCTCAACGGGCTAAGGCACCAGCCACGTAGACCTGAGCTTGCTTGGGTTCGAATCCAGCCCGGGGCCGCCAAGCAACAAGCTGCAACCAAAAAATGGCCGGGCACTGTGGCGGACGCCTGTAGTCCCAGCTACTTGAGAGACGGAGGCAAGAGACTCACTTGAGCCCAGGAATTGGAGGTTGCTGTGAGCTGTGATGCCACAGCACTCTATCCAGGGTGACAGCTTGAGGCTCTGTCTCAAAAATAAATAAATAAATAAATAAATAAATAAATAAATAAATAAATAAATAAATAAAACTAAATCATCACCTCTGAAATCAACATCTATGTATTACTGGCTTCCAATGTTTGATACCTGGTGCTCAAAAAGGGGCCAAATTGTAGTATCATCTCAGCCAGTATGATAGGTGAATTCAATCCCATATTGCAGATGAAGAAGAGTTTCAGAGAGGTGGCAAATAAACTGTCATGTTCCACTGCCCCAACACTACCCCTACATAAACACATTTTTTTAATTAACAGGGGGAAAACATAGGTAATGATATTTCCCAGGTACAACAAAAGCTTGTCCAATGATGCTTAATTAACACACATTTGGGGTCTCGCTGAAGGTAAAGAGATTCGTTCCCACCCTGACCCTATAGCAGAGAGCCCTTTTAGATATCCTAGGTTCAAAATGTGCATGCCCAGCAGAGCCTGAATGTAGCTTAAACAGCATTTCTCTCTGGCTCTTAATTCTAATAATGCCGAGAATAACCACTGGAGCTGCTGGTCATCAAAGCCTAAGTGTTGAGCAAGAATACCTCAAGAGTAAAAGCAATTCACTAAACGTCTGCAGGGAAGACACCAACTTACAGATCAATTGCCAATGGACACACTACCAACATAATAAAAGTTTTCAAGCATCCAAATGCTGAAAAAGACAAGTGCTATAGGAGTTACAGATGGGATTTGCTTCAGATCCTCTAAGTTTTCCAACTGTATAATGAAACTCAATAGGAGAAAAGAGGATTTGCACACATTTTCATCTTAAATGTAAGTGTTGAAAAATGCACCTAATGGGTAAAGGCATAAGCATACATGCGGAAGTATAAACATGACAGCATATTTTTGTCATCTAAGAATGCTTTCCCTGGTAGCAAAAGAGAAAAGGTATTTTACTGGGTATCTTATTCTACTAATTTCTCAGTGAGTAAAGATGCCTATGTGATTTCTATCCCAGAGGAGTTATCCTTTCTTGTCCCCTTTCTTTACCTCAGGGGACACAAAGCTGTGAGAGTGAACTGTTTGCATACAGCCAATACCTTTTTTATTCCAGGGAAATCTTTCACCTTTGTGTCAAATCAGAAATAAAAATTAAGGGAGGTGGCCAGGTGTAGTGGCTCTTAGGCCTGTAATTGCAGCACTCTGGGAGGCGAGGTGGAAGGACTGCTTGAGCTCAGGAGTTGGAGACCAGACTGAGCAAGAGCAAGACCCTGTCTCTACTAAAAATAGAAAAACTAGCCAGGCATTGTGGCAGGTGCTTGTAATCCCAGCTACTTGGGAGGCTGAGCCAAGTGGATCACTTGAGCCCAACAGTTGGAGGTTGCCGTGAGCTACCATGATGCCACAGCACTCTACCCAGGGCAACAGAGTGAGACTCTAACTCAAAAAAATAAAATCAGAGGGAGGCATTTTTACTTCAACAGGAAACTATTTATTTCTTCCAATATGTTTCAAAAATCTTTGAACTAATTCATAACCCTTCCCCAACCCACAAAATGTAAGTGAACCATTTGACTACTAAAGCTAAAGTTATGGATGATGTTTTTAAGGGTCAGGAAGAAGTGAGAATTATTTCTCAACAAATTAGTGACATCCAGTACCATGTGCTACAACACAGCCAACTCAAATTTGGTAATAATATCACCTCTCTCCAACTCTTTAGAGAAACTACAGAATGTCATGGACTCCTCAAAAAGTCTTAACCACAGAGTAACAACTCACCTGTCAATTTGCCATACATGGGTATTTTTGGTTTTTGTCTAAGTTAGCTTTTTAAGAATTCTCCTAAATTCCCTTCTACTCTACTTCCAACATCCCTCCAGGACCACCCTATACAGTTCTCGGGCTCACATACCTCTTCTCCATAAGATTTAGTCATCAGGCCAGAGGTGGTGGATCATGCTTATAACTCCAACACTCTAGGAGACCAAGGCAGGTGGTCCACCTAAGCTCAGGGGTTCAAGACCAGCCTAAGTAAAGGCGAGACCCAGTCTCTATTAAAAATAGAAAAACTAGCTGGGTGTTGTGGCAGATGCCTGTAAGTCCCAGCTACTTGGGAGGCTGAGGCAAGAGGATGGCCTAAGCCTAAGAGTTTGAGGTTGCTGTGAGCTATGACACCACTGCACTCTCCTCAGGGTGACAGAGTGAGACTTTGTCTCAAAAGAAAAAAAAAAAGAAAACAGAAAAAAAGATTTAGTCGTTAAGAGGGAATCTAAGATGCAAGTAACCTATATTCAATTAACTGATTAGCACCAAAAATGACTTACCCCAACCAATTACAAATCGAGTAGCATAGGGTATAAATAAATGGGAACCAGCAGAAGTCTAGTGTGAAGAGTAAATTGCTGGAGTTGCCGGTCTAGAATTTACATTAAACTGAATTTATCTCTCTCCTGAACAACTGTCATTAGTTAAGTAACTGACGGGTTGAAAAAATTAATCATAGTGATCCATGCACCTGGTGAATTACAAGTCCATCCATCAAGAGAGCACAGGCTCAACTCAAGAGACATGGTATGAGAACACCACAGCTCCTAACCAGTGTTCAAAGGGTTTCTTCGCCAACCCTAATTAGTGAAATAACTGACACTGTTCCAGTGCCGAAAGAGGTTCAAAGACATAACTAAACAAGACACACCCTTTTAGCACTTTGAAATCCTTACCACATGCACCTAGGGGCCTCAACTCTCAAATTAAAAACAAAACACAACAACCAGAAAGCAAGTTCTTTTAAAACCTGAGGGTATATTTAAACAGCAGACTTTGTGACCTGAATGATGACAAGGGAAAAAGAAACCAAAAGGAGAACACAAATATGTTGTCTGGAAATACTCCTCTCTGTAAGCTAGGAAAATACCTAGTTTCCCTGCTAATAGCGTGGATGATTATAGACAGACGGAGGACTGTGGGGAAAACATGCACGGGGTCGGGGCTGTAGAGTGACTTCTCCAAGAAGCACACTAATCATGTAAAAAACAAAAACAGCATGCTAAGCTATACACGAAGGAAATCTATCCAGCAAGTACACCTACCTTCCTCCTGGTGTTCCTGCAAGTTCGCAAGAATGTAGTTTCAGACCAACCTAAAGAAAGTTCCAGAGACCCCTGCACCTGAGCAGGAGACAGTACAGCTGTTTTTTAAAGTTTTAATACATAATGTAAGCAAAGGCTTAAAATAAAAAATGAAATAAAGATGTACCTTGAGGTATGACATTCCCATCCCTCCCCCATCTACCTCTGTGTCATCACAGTTATCAGTTTCTTGGTTTTCCTTTCAGGGTTAGTCTACAGAAACAGAAGCAAATACAAGTAGACAGACAATATTTCCCTCCTTCACTTTACAGGAAAAAAAATCCACCTTGCCTTTTCTACTTAACATTCTGGAGATCTATTCTTACAAGACACATTTTTTTTTTCCACCTGTAGTGCATTCCATTTTGGGCATATTATCTTATTTTTTTAACCATTTCCCCAATGACAGACACATGGGTTGCTCCCAATACATTGCTATCACAAACAATGCTGCCATCTGTACCTGTACAGGTGTCCTGGTATGATAAATCCCTAGAAGTGGGGTTTCAGGGTCAAAGGTACCATGCATTGATAACTTTGAAAGATAACGCCAATTTGCCTGCCATGGAAGTTGTTCTGTTTTACAGTCTCAACAGCAATGTATGAGAGCTCTTGTTTTCCCAAAGTCTTGACAACTGACTAATGTATAGATTTTAGAGCGGCTTTAAACTTCAGAAGAGGAAAGAAAGAGAAAACAGAAGTTTCTGCAAAGATGAATCTCAACAGCTGCCAGGAATTTCAGCCATCTTTCACACAGTATCTGCAATTCCTCAAAGATGATATTTTTTAGTTGTTATCCTCAGGCAGGACACCATGACAAAACTCAGGAAGCATGCTGCTTCTGCCCTGCCCCAGGGTCCTTCCTCAGGCCAGGTCCAAAATCTTCTCTCCTTTCAAGTGAGAAGAAAAAAAAGACAGGAACTTGTAAACCAGCCTCTGCCCTTATGTCTCTGCACGGCCCAGCTTCCTCTCCTGTCACAGGTAGTCAGATGCACCAAACCACATGGGGCCACTGAGGAGGACAAAGGGGTCCACACAAGCAAGTGCGCCCGGCATGTGCTCCAGTAAAGAGTAACTAGTGTCATTTTATAATAAACACATGGCCATCAATTTGTAATACCAAGAATATAACAAAGTATAAATTAACTCCTGTAATTTAGTAGAAAGCTTAATCAAGTAAATCAATACACAGATAACTATTGCTTTACTTGAAGAGCATTTAGCTTCCTTCTCCCTCCATTAGTTAATATTACTAGAAAGAGAACTAATCATTAAAACAAATGCAGCCATCCCCTAAACCATTAAGTTCAGGTTAAATTTTACTAGGCTAAAAAAAAGCCATTAGACAGTTACCCTCAGGTCTCTGGGTCAGAGTACAACTATCCAATTCCACACCAGCTCCTCTCCAAGGCAGCGCCACATGGAGAAAGAAGCCCAGGGTCAGCCCTGCTCCTGGAGGACCCTGGGCAAGTTTCCTGGCTTCTCCAGGGCTTAGGGTCCTCGTCTACAATAGGAGGAGAATGGTAGTTTTTTCTTATAGGGTTTGGGTAGGGATCAAATGAGGAAATTATATACAAAGTTCATAGCAAATAGGGGGAAAAAAAAAACTACAGAGCCGTTTGCATGACCATCATCCTTAAGAGACCACCTGTCCTTCCTCTTATCCAAAGCTAATTCCTCCATCTGCACTCTGGTCCATCTTCAGGCCTCTGGATCCTCACCGGAGCATTCCCCTTCTGTCATGAACGCACCTTCCCTCTCAGCAGAGTCCTTCTGTGGACTTTCTAGTCTCTGTTCAAGAAGACGAGACTCCACCGCAGACACACCCCCTTTCCCGGCTGCCATCACCCCTCTCACACACCGCCAGACTGCTCCAGTCTTCCAGCTCCTGCCGTCCTCACAGTCCTCTTCCCTTTTCATGGCTACTTCTGGCCACATCATTCCAGAGATCAGGCCTCCCTGTTACAAGTCTCAGAGGATGTCTTCATTTCTCTTCCTCTTTGGCTTCTTAGCAGCCACTTCCTCCCCAAACCACTCTCCCTGGAATCCTGGCCATCACACCCCTGGGCTCTCTCATGTACTCAAACCACTTGGGACCCCCTGGCAGCTCACATTCCTCTACCTGGCCCTTGAACATTAACAGTCCTTCCAGGGTGTTTCTGACAGTCTTCTCCCCTGTTTCTGCTCTCAAGCACCACCTCCACACAACTTCCTACCCTTACCTGCCCAGAACTCCCTCTGAGCACCAGTCCCCACTTCCGAATGCCTGTTTGGGTCAGAGGTGCCCCCAACTCCAAAATCAAATTCATGCTCACAATCTCCACCTGCTCTTTCTCCAGCATCCTCTAGTTCAGCAATGGGCACTTCCACAGTTGTCCTACAAGCCAGAATCCTGGACAGTGTCCTTACCATCCTGCCCAACCAAAAGCCCTCACCAGAAGTCTGGGTCCACTTCTTAGTATCTCTATCACCAGTCCAAGTTAGCAGCACCCTTTGCGAGGCCTACTCCAATAGTTTCCTAATTTGCTTTTCTCCTAATCTATTCTTCACACTGTGGCCAGATGATTTTCTTTTTTAAACAGAGAGTCTCACTCTGTCACCTGGGCTAGAGTGCCATGGCATCAGCTTAGCTCACAGCAACCTCAAACTCCTGGGTTCAAGTAATCCTCGTAGTAACTGGGACTACAGGTTCATACCAGGAAGCCCGGCTAATTTTTCTATTTTTAGTAGGGTCGGGGGTCTCATTCTTGCTCAGGCTGATCTTATAACTCCTGAGCTCAAGGGATGCTTCCACCTTGCCTTCCAGAGTGCTAGGATTACAGGCATGAGCCACTGTGCCCTACTCAGGATGAATTTCTAAATGAAAATATAGCAGTCTCTCTCTTGGACTTACACGTACAGCACACATTTGTTTAATATTCTATGCTAAATCTTTGGTAAAGACATAAACCCTCAACAAGGTTCCTGGGTCTCCATGTGGTCTGCCTCCCACCTTTCACCAGAGGTCCTTAAAGTGCTACTTCCTTTCCCCTCCTGGTCTCCCAGCACTGTACCTGGCTTCAGTGGTGTTCATCACAGATGCAAAGTTCTACAAGTGGCTGTTTGTGATTAAGTTTTCTCCCAACAGCAAGGCCACGAGGATGGCCGCCAATGTATGCAAAGGATTCCATGGTGCTCAGTGGGCATTCACCATGTAGTCATATGCTGAAAGATGAGGTGCATGAACCACTGGCCCAGCCCTACTCCAAATGACATAAAAATTCCACTTACTGCAAAGGAACATTGTAGGAACTTGATGATATACCTGTGTCATGGAAACATGTTTGTGTTTACGATCCTAAGCCTTACCCACGACAAATTATTTTTTTAAAGTAATGCATTTCTACCATACCATCCTTATGTTTCCATCTAATTTGTACTTTATTCTAGGAAGTCAGAACAGGGAAGGCAAGGGTAGTCACTGGCAGAAGGGACACAAAGAAAAATCTAAAAATAACGTATTTACTATGATATCATAATTAACGTAATGTTTGTTTCCTTCAAGGATTCATCATGAGTGCAATTACATCCAGGTAAGGTAATTTTTGTAATAAGTGAAAATAATGTTACTTAGAAACGACTGAAAATGATCAGCACTTCTTTTTGTTTTTTAAATATAAAACTATATTTAAAATGTGAACCTCAGCAAACTGTATTGCTAATAATATTATGTAACACAGGAGTTCTTATCTTCTGGCTGGGACTGTTTCAAGTCAAGCCACGTTCGCCCACAGTGAGCTCTACAGAACTATGTTAATTCCCTCAGAAAGCGTTATGAACACCTCCACAGCATCAGAGCTCTTATATAAGGATTCTCTGCCCAATCCTAGTCCAATGTACAGCCTACCCCAAACCAGACCCAGTTCTTTGCCACTCCTGCTGGCTTATCAGTGATCAAGAGAAGCTTTAGTTCTGTTGGGTTTGTTTACAAATTTTATTAACTTCCTTATCTGTCAACTGATCTGCGTGACCTACCAACTGACAACATAACCCAGCTTTAAGTCATCCATACTTGAGGCCTCTGCTAACCTTGAATAGATAGATACAAACTCCTCAGGAACAAGAGCTGACCCTTCAAAAGGTTTCTTCCTCACCCAGCTGAATGTCAAGTAGACCATTTCCGGACCCAGCTACAGAAGGAAGTGCTTATAATCATGGCTTACCACAGACACTTGATGGAGTCAAGTTCCTTCGTCCAGAGTCTACCATAAACTTGACATCTCAATCCTTTCAAACACACTGGGAGACTTTCTCAAATACACACATGTGCATATATATAAACATGAATAAAGAGAAATCTAGACATATAAAAGCACACAATTTTACCATTACCCACATTAAAAACCCTAATGTAGGAAAAGAACAACAGAGATTATGCCTTTAAACCTATTTATTGACACAAAGTTTCTGACCAAGACTTGATTTTACCTTCATGACGATGCTTCACAGTCTCTCCAGGAAATTCCCACTCTGAGAGACCCTCTAGTCTACAACGAAGAGCTGTACAGAAGAAATACAGGACTGGGACCCAGTGCTGGATGAGCGCTGTGAGTGGCTGTATACCTTTGCTCCCTGACATGGACAGATGTGGCACCTGAGTGCCCATCAGTGGCCTTGGGAGGACATCCCCTTCTCAGGGAAGGGATGTACTTGCTAAGAGTCTGCTATTTTCCAGCAAGAACCTCTGGGTATCTTGTAAAAGGCAAAGCAATGTAGAGTCTTCCACTGCCCCATGAAGAAGGAAAAACCCAAATCAGGCAGCAATACTGAATGGTAAAAAATACCTCCAAAAAGAAAGTATTTTACCGAACCATGAAAGAAAGTGATTTCTATACATAGCAACTACTTAAGTTTTAGGAAATGATGTAAGCTGAATAGCCAAAAGTTTTTCAGCATAAACAGATACTTGTTACCCCAAATGCTCAGGAAAACTGTACGTAAGCCCTATCAAAAGACATACAATGAAGACAGCTTACTGGAAAGGAAAATGTACGTGTTCACACAAGAGTTTCTGCTAATAAATAGGAAGTTTAGGAATGTGAAGTTAGACTGAGATTTGTGGAGTATAAAACTTTTAAAAAACAAAAATTTAGGGTGGCGCCTGTGGCTCAGTATGTAGAGCGCCATCCCCATATACCGAGGGTGGCGGGTTCCAACCCAGCCCTGGCCAAACTGCAACAAAAAATAGCCAGGCGTTGTGGTGGGCGCCTGTAGTCCCAACTACTCGGGAGGCTGAGGCAAGAGAATCACGTGAGCCCAAGAGCTGGAGGTTGCTGTGCGCTCTGATGCCACGCACTCTACCAAATATACTCAAGTGAGCTTTACTGACCAGCAGACTCTTACTGTGGTAATGGAAGTCATACTACACAGACAATTTATATCATCCTTTATCCTGCCTTCAAAATGCTACCAATGAAATCTTTCCAAATTTAAAGATATGGAAAGGCACACAGTTATTATAAATAAAACATTTGCCTTTGTGGAATTTCTCCTTTTGCCCTTAAAAGGGGAACTCCTGCTTCTCTCAGACGCATTGATTAATCACGTCACACATAAAACTAACCACAGAAGCCTCTTCAGCTTTTTAGTATGATTCGGCAGCAAGGCTATAGCAAATAAGGGTGTGCGTCAAGGCTCTGTTTGGGTTACTTGTTTATTGTTTTTCCTTTATAAAAGCTCCAGATCCTTGACTGCTTAAGTGCTTTTTTTAGCCTGCATTTAGTCCTGATCCCATTTATCATCTTATTAACCACAGCCATGACATTCTCGAAGGGAAAATTGGAAAGAGGAGTTAAGAAAGCCAGGAGGACCCCATGTACACAGGTATGTGAATTAGGGCAAAAGTGCCACACAGCAGCCAAACAAAAGGAGGAATGGCAAGGCATTTTAAAACATCAAGTTTACTTACTCAAAACTGTTAGCCTAATGCTCTTCCTTCGTTTTTTTCCAGAAAGAGTCTTACTCTGTTGCCCTTGAGTGCTGCCATGGCGTCATCGTAGCTCACAGCAATCTCAAACGCTTTCTTTTTTGGAGACAGAGTCTCACTATGTTGCCCTAGTTCGAGTGCCATGGCATCACAGCAACCTCAAACTCTTGGGCCTAAGCCCTTCTCCTGCCTCAGCCTCCCAAGTAGCTGAGACTACAGGTGCCTGCCACAACGCCTGGCTATTTTTTTGTTGTTATTGTTGTCATTGTTTAGCAGGACCTGGCCAGGTTTGAACCCACCAGTCCCGGTACATGTGGCTGGCACCCTGACCACTGAGCTATGAGCACCAAGCCAGCAATCTCAAACTCTTGGATTCAAGTGATGCTCCTGCCTCAGTCTCCTGAGTAGCTGGGACGATAGGCGTCCACCATAGTGCCAGGATTTTTTTTTTCTTTTTTAAGTAGAGAGAGGGTCTCAAACTTCTGAGCTCAGGTGATCCACCTGCCTCAGCCTCTCACACTGCTGGATCAGGCCATAAGCTTTTACTTTCTGAAGTAAATAATGAAGTCAAAGTATTTTAAATGGAAAGTAATGATATCTCAAATGTACTTCCTAGCCCTCAGCAGTCTTCAACATCCAGAGCAGAGGAGGACTAAGACCAATGTTGGACACAGTCGCAGGACTCCTGGCTCCATGACACTGCCCATCCTAAAGTTGATATTTTCTTTTAGCAAAGGTGCCATTTTTCACAGACTATTTTCCATTTCTGTGATAATCTCATGTAGATAGTATGGGTTCAAAAGGCAACCTTTTACAAGATAGATCTGCCACCAAGGAACTGTCATATGGTATCCAATAATGTAATGTCTAATCAAAATTTACAATTCTATTCAGGGCAAATACCCACAGTTATACTTTGAGAGAAACAATGAAAAAATAACATGTATGCATGCTCCTGAGAGTCACTAAAAAAGCTGTGATAACCAGGAACGCAGTAGACTTCCTCTCAAATTAGACTTTCAACCGGGAACCCTAAGTGGTAGGGAACGTGAGCCATCATTTCACCACACCAAGAATGCTCGAGACCAGCCACCACCATTTCCTGGATGTTCTGAATAGTTCCCAAGTCAAGCATTAACCAAGGTCAATTCTGTATAACATGCATGAAGAATACAACCTCTGTGCGGTACACCCACAGCCTAAAAACAGCAAGAGCGTCGTTCCCATACTCAAAGATACAACCGATTTTTTTTCAAGCAATGTAAATTCTGAAGTTTACAGGACCTGTTAAGTAGGACTAAATTTCCTCTTAGACCTCTGAATTTTGTTCTCCCTTCCTTCAGTTTCTCTGTGTTTTGACATCCTAGACTTAAAAGGGTGTGAGGGTACAAGTGCAGCCACTTAAGAGGCTGAGAACCCCTCTACCACAAAGGCATCTGACTAACCTTCTGTGGTCCTGAATGTAAAGTGGGATTAATTATTCGTAAACCTGCCTAACGTGGCTGCTGGGAGAATCAAGTGAGTATTCTGGGAGAGTGAAGTGCACGTTGTAAAATGGGACATTCAAGACAACGTTGGGCATCGTTAAGTAATCCAGTACAGAGTTGAATTTCCGGTTATTTTGGCCTTTCATAACCTTAACTGAGAAAGTCATCTGAAAATGAAATTGATGTAGCCACCCAAATCCTGAATATCAGGGTTGGAGATGTATGGGAATTATCCTTAAACAGACCCAGCTGCCTAATAACACATAAGTCAGGACTAAAATTCTAAGGGACAATTTTCCAGTTCACTCATTCATAAATGGAGTCTGTCTGATATTTATTAGATCTGAGTCTCACACAGGCAAGGCATAGAGGGTCAACCCAGAGCTACCTGGGAGCAAAGTTGAGCTCTCATCACCATGTAGCAAGGGCATCTACTATAAGCTGAGACTGTCCAAGGTAACGGCCTGTGGCATTTGTAATAAAAAGCCTAAATCCAAATAGGATACCAAATCCTACCTGTCACTTTAAATCCCACTTATCTAGAAGAAAGATCTTCAAGCTGGGTGCATTGGTGCATACCTGGTGCCTGGAGTCTCAGCTACTGAGGAGGCCGAGGTGGGAGGATCCCTTGAGCAGGACCTCCAGTCCAGCCTGGGCACTGTAAGGAGGACCCCACCCCCACCCCAATCTCTTTAAACACAAACAAATATCAAAAAAAATCTTCACCAGCTGGCTTCTCCTCTGGCCTGACGATGGCAGCAAACTGTGGAGTAAGCCATGTTTTACTCAAGTAAAGTGTAATCTGTTACCTCCACAGTATTTTCTATGGTAAGACTCCCTGAACAAATTCAGATATGAACAGGGCCAACTGTCACAGGATTTTAATCCAGATACAGAAGCATGATGAAGGTCTGCAGAAAAACCTCCAGCAAAAACTGCAGCTGGTGTAAACAGCCTGCCTAGAGCCCTCAAAAGAGTGGCAGGCCTTCAGAAACAAGGCTGCGGAAGCTCCAGATCAGGGAACGATTCTGCTCCTACCACAGACATCAAAGGCCTGACCTGGCTTTGCCCTGTCAAAGCCACACAAAGAGCACAAACCCGATGGGCTGACTTGAGACCCTTGAAGCAGGAGAGAGGAGGGTGGGGAAGGGACTGAACCTTCCACTCCTCCCACATCCTTGCATCCCCCAGGTCTCTCCCCATCCCCTACCTACTCCACCATCCTAGATCTCAAAAGGTTCAGACTGTTTTTAAAAAAAAAATTTTTTAAATATATTTTTAAATATATAAAATTGATAATAAAAAAAGCAATCTCAGAGATTATGCCTTTAAACCTATACTATATATATATATGTTTAACACATTGTAAAATGGGACATTCAAGACAACAATATCAATTGTGTATATATATATATATACACACAATTGATGAAAAAAGTTTTCTAAAACCTGCTTTTCTTCATCCCAGGATATTAGGGGTGGGTGGCAGAAGGGAAAGAGAAAGAAAGGGAACAAGATAACTTTTTAGGTTCTTTTTAAAAACTAAATACTGTTTTTGAAAAGTTCCAATTGAGAAGCTTAACTCGAGGACAATTCAGCATTTATTTGACAGATCTGAAACTCGGGAGCTCTGTGACTCAGCCCACTCTTTTGGATAAGTCCCACTTACAAGAGTATTTCTAGCTGCTATTAACTTACTCCACTACTCTCAGGCAAGAGACAAGTCGTGTTCTCAGTGGAACAAACGTGAAGATTCCAAATCCTCTCTCGGTTTCTAATCTCTACATTGAAAGACACAGGGGAACCAAATGGTCACTTAGATGTCACCAAAAACTTCAACACCCTGCCCCTGAGAGAATGCCACCATGCCGTGGTTCCCAAGACCAGCAGATGACACAGGGCAGCTGCAGGCTGCTTCCATTCTCATTGTTTACCAACTGAGTCAGTCACACGAAAGCAGGAAATAATTAAACACAGGGATCACTGCAGGCACCACATGCGTGGGCAGAAGGCCACACCACGTAAGTCGCTGTAGCTGAGGTGCCGTTTTCAAAATACCCCACTCTCCAAAACACTGTCTATAGGGGCTGGATCGGTTCCAGAGAAGTGACCAACTTTTAAAGCATCTGTGTGTTTAAAAGGTCTTGGCAAGTCATAGATGCTTTTAAAACAGAAAGGCTGTTACTACTTGGGGGTGATTTGTTTTTCTCTTTGAATATACCCCCACCAATTAAGAAAACATATACAGCCCTGTTGGGAAGCATTTAAAAAGAAGAAATAGCTTTTTTTTTTTTTAATGTGGCCTCAATTTCACAAAAAGTTGCCACATCACCCTATAAACAAACAACAACTATGCTGACTGCCTGTCACCCCCATAAAATTAAAGAGGAGAAGGCGGCATTACCCACGCCTCACCAGTAACTGTTTATCCAGTGAGTTATAAAAGAAGCCACCAGGTTTTTTATCATGGAAGCTTTCAGGACAGTTCAAGTTCAATACACACAATGTTTCATTCATGCTGTTAAACTGATAATATTAACCTTTCTTGCTGAGATGCATTAAAAAATTCTGGCTTTTCAGAGCAAATGTAATTAGTTCACATTAGTAACTTCACCAGCAGCAGCAACAGAAGCCAAGAGAAATACCAGGATATGGATTAATGTAATCAAAATATCATTCCCCCCATCATCGCCACTCTTTAGGCAGCTGGCTCCACTTCCTCTCTTGGTTGAATTTTTTTTTCCTTTTTAATAAAAACAATAGATCAATGAAATGGATCCATTAACTACTCACAATCCACCCTCAGGGGAGTAACATACAGGAAACCATGTTGGTGAGTGATCCCAAAAGTTTCTAATTTGATGTGTGTGTTCAGTACGATTCTGAGGACAGAACACAGAGCTTTGGCTAGAGTCAGAAGGAAACTGAGAAGGACGAGGAAACAGCATAGAAAGTGATCACATCACTCCCACACTCAAAGATACAACCATGGGACGTGGGGTAGTTTGATTCTAGAATCCCCCTTCAAGTATCTCATGAAAAAAGAGCAACTCCCTCTCTCAACACACAGTATCACTAAAAGCAATAAACCAAAGTTGTGTGTTTGCCCTCCGACATACCTTGTACACAGGAAAAGCATTTCTGCAACCCCATACTGCCTATCTATTGTAGATGTTTGCTGTTTCGTAACCCTCTTTCTTTCGACCAGAAGATCCACATTTTCCTCTAAGGGACCACCCTGTCCTCTTCATTACTGAGGCTGGAGACCACATGGCCCAGACTGGCCCATTAAAACACTGTTTCTCTGGAACACATTGATGGAGGGCACTGGCTTCGGGCCTTCTTACAATCAGAGACCTCCCTAAATGCGTCTATCCATCAGAATATAGCACTTGCTCCTGGGCAGTGACTCTGAAGGCAGAGGGGACACAAAAATGAAGCTGACAACAACCCTTCTGCTACCACATGGATCCTAAGAAAAAAGCCAACACGTGGGAAGACAAGAGTCATGGCCAGAGCCTCCAATGTCTTCCTGAAGCCTGTTCCACTCCTAGACTTTTCCATTAAGTGGGCCACAATTTTTATTTATTTTTGTCATAAACCAGTTAGAAAGGGCTTTCCTTCCCTAGGAAACGAAAGACACTTCACATAATACATCTTTTGACAGGGCCACAAAGCCCCACCTGGACGTGACGGCCTAGGAGTGTCTGCAACTGGTCAGCTCTGCTCGAGGGCCCAGGCACGGGAGCACTTCAGTAAACATCACTTCCATGTCCCTCAACCTTGGAGCCCGCACAGAAGAGCAGCCACAATCCAATCAGCATGGCCACTGGGACATTTTGGGGTCTCACACATCACCAGAAAGTGACAAGAAGCAACAATATTTCTGACCATACTTCTTTTTGTTAATACAAGAAATGGAAAATAGAGTGACTAGTCTTTTGTACAGGGCCAGTTCTTACATATACGCTGTATAGAAATTTTAACATACAAGTTTGTAGAAAAGAAATAATTCAAAACAACATAAAAACTAAAAGTAAAAATCCCACTTAGAAGAAAGTGATTTCATGGTTTCCCTAAAGCCACTATAGAGAAGAATGTGCTCTATTAGTTTAGTTCTCCAAATTCAGGGAGGCCTTCAAAGGTTACACAATCCGCCTCCTGGCATCATAAAAATACAAAGGGCAGTTAATGTTCAGAATGGTAGTCACCAATTAGTCCAAAACATGCACTTATTCATCAAACTCATACCTCTGTTTAAGTTTTAAGTTGCTCTGTTAGCATTTGGCTAAGCCTGCTGTGACACAGGTTTGGGGTCAGTGACTCCACTGCAAAGTAAATGTCACCTTTATGAAGTGTCCACAGATGTAAGCTCTGTAAGCCATTCTGGGCACTACTGGGTGCAATCAAAGGACATAAACATGCTACTTTTTCTCCATGTGTTTCCATTTGAAGAAAATAAAACCATGATGAGAAATACTGAGACTTGATTGAGGCTGACCTACTTTGAAGAAAAGAACGCATTTATGGCCAACAATTAAAAAAAATTAAGGCTGTATAAAAAAATCGGTATGTCCTGTGATTTTAGGTTAATACTACTGAGCAAAAAGACTAAAACGAGAACACCTGGGTATTATGCCTAGTCACAAAGCCCGAGTGATCTTCTCATTATACATTCCACTGTGGAGAACACAAAATCTGCAAAGTACAAAATCACACTTCAAATGGAAATAACAGTATGGTTTTTATTAATATGATGCATACTCTTTTACAGCTAAGAATTGCAACACATACAGCCAGTATCTCAGGGTCCCAATAAGACAGGCTAAGCTAATGTTGCCTACTGCTGGGAACGCCAATCAATTGCCACTGCAGTGTGTTTGTAAAGGACTGTCAGGGTATGTAATATCAGCCCTGTGATGGTCTTGCCTGTTAGCAGATCAAATGTACTAAACTGTCTAGACATAGAATGCTAACAAAGGGAATGGATGAGACAATTAGGGTAAACAAGACCAATCTCTAGACTTTGCCTCCACCAACAGATTGTTTGGGATCCCTATGGTGGTGACTTCAGAAACAGAAGTGGTTTGCAAACAGTCGCATCTTCCACCTCTTACTATGACCTTACTGAGGGAGTCCACTGTTTCTCATTTTTATCAGGTAATTATGCTGGAAACTGCTTCTAAGGAGAATAAACTTAACGATTTTTTGGAGGGTTCTCTCTCAAATGACTATGCTGGAGAAAGGCAACTGCAGCTGAGGCTCAACAAAGGGAAGTTCCCTGAGATCCTGTGGGCCACATGGGCTTAGAACAAACCAAACCAAACCAAACCAAAACAAAACAACTCTTCCCTAAAATTTACTTGTGCCTTTATTTGAAGCCTGTTGGAAAAACCTGAGCCCTTCAAACAGCCTCCTCCCCGGGAGGCTCAGGGGTACCCTCTGGCCTTATCCTCAGATCTATCCTAAAAACAGGCCTAGAGGTGGCTCCATTCTTTCTACTCCTCACAACCCACAAGGAGTCAGCGGTATGACTCCCAAAACAGGAGTCCAGGGCATTCCTTCCTTCCAGCCAGAAACCTCCTCAACCAGCTCTCCCCTTGCTTGTGCCACAGGCACCTCAAACTCAATGTGTCAACACCACAAACATTTGCTCTCTCCTCCCTGCAAAATTTCTACCCTCTCTTTCTCCCTATCCTAGTTAATGGCGCTGGGGCCAGTTTCTCCAATTGGTCTTCAGTCGTCCATAAGTTCTTTGCTCTTTTTCTACCTTCCTTATCATCTTTGTCCTTCACCAAGTCCTGCTAAATCTCCCAAAAGGTCTCTGACACCCACTTTCATGCTCACTTTCCACTGCAATTACATCTACCTCCACCCACTCACCCATCGTCTCTGCACCAGCGTCTCTCTCCCCCAGACATTAGGAAGCCTTCGTGAAACACAGATGTGCTTGAGACATTCCCTGGTCTTATGGCCACTGCCTGCAAGTTCAGGTTCACTCTCCCTGGGCCAGCACAACCTGGTTTCTGTAGGCATTTTCACTCTCATTCTTAGAGGCAATCTACCTGTACTGACTTACTACCCTCATACTCTGTCCTTGTTCACCTATGCTCCCTAATCTCTGGCACCCAGCACACTCCTCTGCATCCTTTGAGGCCCTGCTCCGAGGCAAGCCTCTCCCCTTACCCCTCCAGGCCAACTCCACCCTTGTCTCAGCCTCCTGAGGCACTCTGCACACAGCCCTCCTGCAAGTGGTTGGATTTGTTTACCTATCAGCCTCCCCACCAGGAAAGGCTCCCCCAGGAGTGGGGCTGTGGCTATGTCTACTTATCGGCAGAGGCAGCAATCAACAAATGCTTGCTGAATAGGGAGAAGAGATGCTGCGGTCCCAGCAGGGAGAACTCAGAGGTGAAGACTGTGTCTCTGAAAGGACCGCAACTGGCCTCAAGCCACCAACTTGGCTGAGTAAAGCCGGGCTCTCCCCAGTGCGCGTAATTCCAGTCAACAAGCAGAACCAACAGAACCAAACACCAGCACCACGAGCAAACATGCTGCGGACTGTCACCGCTGACATTTTACAATGGTTTGCTTCACGGCCTGAACCAACTGGTTCATCGCTATTTACAAGTCTCCAACCTGTATGCCTCTCACTAGAGCAAGAACCAACATCACTTTTAATTATTACCCTGGGGTTCAGAAACGACAGGGGGCAGCTCGGAGCTGAAAGGGTGCACTGTCCTCTAACATTCCCAGGACATTCAGGGAAACCAGGACACGTTTGTGCCAACACCACCCAGTTCTCCCAGAAGAGGCACCACAGCAGTAAGACGCCTGAATCCAGCCACAGGGATGAAGAGCGCTCCATGCAGTTTTGGCAAGCAAATCCACAGAAGCAGTATCAATGACTGATCTCTCACCATAACCCACCTTCTGAGAAATTTACTGCAAAAAGGAAATGAGGAACAAAGTAACTGAAATGGGGGGAAACTGAACCATCTTTAAAATGTCCCACATTCTCAGGAGTTAATTATTTCACAGATAGACAACTTGTGCAAAAAGAAAAAAGGCAGGAAAGCAACCTGCCCCTAATAAAATAAATATTTGACATTCCATTAAAATGTTCCTTCAGTTGATATTAACTATAATGCTGAAGAAAGGAGTCACGCATCCCATGACATCTATTTTTACAGCACACAGTCTAGAGTCAGCCATATCACTTTTAATGACTTGAGATTCCAGAAGAATTATCACTATGGTAACATTTCAGAATGGCCATCACAGTTACCAGGCATCAGTCCACAACAGTTTGGATCTCACAGGGCCTTTTAGAACAGACCAACTTATTTTCAAAATTCATTTAATGATTCTACATTCCTAACAAAGCCTTGCTAGAACTTAGCTAAACAAGGTTATTTACAAGTGTGTGTTCATAGGCAGAGGGCTCAAATACCACATTCTCTCTCTCTGAATCAAGGTCTTCTAATAAAAAGCCACTGGTAAATAATTCATTGGTGATTTCATTGATGTGACAACATTCTTAAATATTTTTGTACCTATTAAAGAAAAAGTATGAGGAAAACCTGGAAGACAGAAAGTTTGCCATTACCTTTGGTACCTTAATAACTCGACTTGAAATTATTTTACAAATTGTGAATTGATCATAAATTATCCGTGATACAGCAGATCCCAAGTCTTTAGAACCGCATGCTGATGGACAATAAAACACATCTTCCCACTGGGAACATAATACTTTATCCTCCCAGTGTTCAGGGGATAGCCAGGAAGAAATAAGAGAGGGCCTTCACTCTTCATTTTCATAAGAGAACAGAAGGCTGACCTCAAAGGCCAACTCCATGTGCACTATGACTTGGTGTCAAATGAGACCCAACAGACTCAGAATCAGAGCTGGGAAAGACCTTCATACTGTGCTTTTCAAACCATTAGTCGTCACTTGTTGGCAGTTTAAAGCATCCCTTACCAGCATTAGAACAGAGTAAGAAAATACTACAAGGAAAGTAAGGGTGAGTGGAGTGTCAGATAACAAGTGTTTTGGAAATGCTTATTTAATTCTATTGTGTCCTAAGATCATTATATAAATTTGTATCTTACTGTGGGTGTAGTAAAAAACCAAAAACACAAAACTGAAAACTACTAATGAGGGTACACCTTTATTTCCTAATACCCAGTAAGCAGACATTAGAATTTGGGTCCTCCTGGTTTTTAAACATTCTTTCCTTTCATCAACAGAACATTCAACACAGGCATCCAGAAGGATGAATTTGTCGGACAAATAACCATAGTTTAGAAACTAAGGGAACCACTGACACAAATTCTGCTTTTAACTTCACTGTTTAGACCAGATACCCTTTAAATGGGCCCTTGTGATCCCATAAAATTTTAATTACAATATCATGGACCTGCAGACAGGGTGTTACAAGTGAGAACTGTGCCTTCCAAGGGTTATGCAGGGAAAATCTTATCCAAGCCTGCCAAAAGTACACAGCATTTTCAAGGCCATTTACCAAGGAAAGACACACACACTCAAACACGCTGTCCCAAGGGCCTTCTAGCCATCATCCCTGCCAAGGCCTACTGTTTGGGCTCTTAGAGGATGAAGGTGAATCCTAGGCTTCCACTCCAGTAAAAGCCCAATTCTCACAGGGAATTGGAAAGGAGGCCCCAGCTATTATCTCCAGGGAGCTAGGGAGTTTACCAAGACCACACACACAGCCTGCTTTCACTGAAGGAGGATCAGATGTGGAAAAGGTCTACTTCAAAACAGACGGTGAAGTTTTTTTTTTTAGTACAAAAGAGTACAACAAAAACAACAGAAAATAGACCAGAACCCTATTGTTCAGATAATACCTGTTGACCTCTGAAAAGAATAAAAGCAATAAACACACACGGTTAGAAAATCTGAACAGTACAAAAATAATACAAGATGAGCCCTGGAGGTCACCCAGCATTTCCAGCTCCTTTCTATGCGTAAAGTGCTTATTACTTTCTGAGATTCCTTCTGGAAACCTTTATTTAATTTAACAATTGTACCAGCATTTTATATGCTTTTAAAAAATGACACCCTAAAGAATCATAGTACATATAGGACTTTTCTCAATCATATCTGCAAAGGAAGATTTAACTTTTTTAGCAATAGCTGTGTAGTGAGAATTCTGCTCTTAAAAATGTATAAATCAGAAGCAAATGCAAAATGCGATGAATTTTTTGTGCCTGCTTTATAATTCTTTAACTATTAGACCTATGGGAATACAAACAATGTAACAGTATCAGCCAATATTTCATTGAGGAACCCATTTCAGGCGCTGGGCTATAAGGCAGAAGGGACCTTAGTGTCCTGAGTCATACAGCTGACAAGCCTTAGAAAGGATGAACTCTCCTGACCAAGGTGTCACTGCAAGAGGTAGAGTAGAGCCAAGATTTTAAGCTAGATCTGTCTTGTTCTACTACCTCTTACTATAAAGAGCTTTCCTGTCTTAGGATAAAGATGCTACCCCCCGCCCCTAGAGATTAGGAAGCCACTTCAAAATCGGCACAGAGAAAGGGTGGTCATCAATGTTCTGTAGCCAGCCTTGGGGGAGAGGGCAGAAAGACTCAACAGAGCTAGGATGAGGAAGCGCCTAGAGGCCCGACCTCCTGCAGGTGATCCTAGGCACTGGCAGGTGACTCTGGGAGAAATTAAAATGTCTCAGGTGCATGCTCTCTCCACAAACCGTCCCTCAGCTTAGTTTCCTGAAAGTTTCCTAAAGTGCTGCTGGTAGCTGCTCTTTAAACAAGGGTCATTAGAGACACTCAGATACAACTGAGTGGGACTCAGGGAAGGGGGCGGGAACAGTGTTTACGCTGATCAGGTCCCCTCTCTGGGAGGTGGCTTGGAGACGGCTACCTCTCACCCCTGCTCCTCTGCCCTCTGCACTGGGGTCTCAAGCAGTGGAAGAGGAGCTCAGACCAAAGACTCCCCCAGGCTGAGGCTGGAAAACTGAGTTCTCATGCCCACCCAACCCAGCCAGCCCTGCACAGACAAGACAAAACATCTGTGACAGATGGGATTTCTCCTCCAATACAACCCTTTCACTAACATGCCTGTCTGGAGTAGCTGGGGGTGTGTTTATAGATCCAGGAGAGTGTAGAACAAAAATACTTTCTTAAAAAAGCAAGTAAAAAAAATTCATCTTCAGCGAGTACAATGGCTACCTCATGTGCTTTTTTTTCTTTGGTGGGAAAAGAAGGGGGAGGAGGGTTTACTTGGAGTCAGCAAGGCTGGATCTGCAACAGGGCCTGGAGAACTTTGCAGGCCCAACAGCCCCGGCCTGGCCTGCATTTTTTCAGGGTGACAGAGCACCAGAGCAGGCTGGCAGTTTCCCCAGTCCTCCTGCCGCCACATGGTGACTAAGCCCACAGGAATCCCAGTTGGTGCTATACCCACCCAGAGAACAGGCAGGCCAGGAGGAAGGTCTCTGGCTGCCCCATGTGCAGGAAGAAAACCTGCTCTCTGCCCTCCAGCCCCCAAGTGGAAGGTGGGAGAAGGTGAGGAGGCCATCTCAGCCAGAGCAATGCCCACCGGAGCCCTGGTGACAGCCCACCGCACTGGTAAGGACCTGCAGAAACATGAAGCCCCACACACAGTCCTGAGTTTGACAAGGGATCATTCAGCCCAATTTCAAGGTATGCTTTTGTCTCCTTGAGAAAGACTCCCAGTAAATGCCAGTTGTTTGCTTGAGGGAGTCAGAATGAAACTAAAGGCAGGCAACCACAAGTCTGGTTTGACCAATAAATAAAAGAAATCAAGAAAAAAATTGTAAAGCTACATTGCTCGATCACTTTTCAGGAGTCTAATTCATGGTCAAATCCAAGATCAGATTCTGGCAAATCATTTCCTGACACTTCATACATTTTACTCTCTGTATGACTGTTATTTTTATTTTATAAAAGAATAAAAAGTTTACTGGAAACCACATCCCTTTCTTCCTTTACCACAACCTGCCATTCATCAGAGCTAAAGCATCCACCCATTTAAAGATATTTTTACAAGATTAAAGAATGGTTTTAAAAAGAAAGAAATATCCCTACTTAAAAATCAGCCAAACAAAGGTGCTTAATCGCTGAGCAGCATCAAAGTTTTGCTCCCCACATGAAAATAATTCATCAATGCAAAAATAAACTCTGCCTTAAGTGGGGGGGGATGGGGAGTACTTACAGATTCAAACAAAAAGCAAAGGTATAAAAGTCAGAAACAAGCTGTTTCATAATTAAGCATCTGTAATGTAACTATCTTATGTCACTCTTCCACTTTGATTTTTCCTTTATACTCTAAGAGTCACAGCTGTTCTCTGATCACATAAAGGGGGGAGGAAGAGAGAAATGGGGAGGGCACCGTGCTAACAGAACCCAGTTACGGATCACTAAGTAGATGTGCACAAAAGTCCCAAAGATCTAAAGGTTTCATGACTAGAGCAAGAACTCTTCACGATATCATCCAACATGCCACCCAGCCTTCTCCAGAGCACACAAACCACCCAGTCAGGACTGTGTGTTCAGCAGGAGCTCCCAGGGAAGCAGGGTGTGGGGTGTGGGATAAGTGGTGGAGAGGTCTGGATTTGGGCTGGCTACTGGTCTTGTGCTCTGTGCCTCTGTTTCTTTGTCCACAAAAAAGGGAAGTAAGATACATTCTACACACTGTGACGAAGGTTAAAGGAGAATACCGGGGAGGTGCCTGGCACCAAGTCTTTGCCAAGAAAGCCATCTCCACAGGAACCCAGACAGGGACAGGGGCCAACCTGCCTGTGCAGAGATCTCAAGCAGGACTCCTCTCCCACCCAACCCCCCTACACCCCAAGGCCATACACACCTAAGCATCTCAAAGGGGACTGGCAGGGGAGGCTAAATCAGCAGGGTCCTTGGAGGTCTAGCTCATTGTAGGAGCAGGGAAAGCACTGTGAGAGGAACTGGGATTCTGGTTTGCAAAACCCCTAAAATGCAAGGGAATCTTGTAAAACACCCTATAGAGAAGGCGTCCTCAAACTTTTTAAACAGGGGGCCAATTCACTGTCCCTCAGACCATTGGAGGGTCGGACTATAGTTTAAAAAAAAAAAAAAACTATGAACAAATTCCTATGCACACTGCACATATCTCATTTTGAAGTAAAAAACAAAATGGGAACAAATACAATTCACATCAACGCATGCAGTCCGCGGGCCGTAGTTTGAAGACCCCTGCAATAGAGTTTTAACCACAGATTAGCAACAACAACAACAACAAAGCCCCTTCATCAACACTGCTAAATGCCTAGGAATTAGACATGGATTTTTTTCTTCTTCTATTCAGAAAACACAGAATCATGTAATGACCTTAGAAGAGGGGACAAAGGCTCTGACCTAATAAGATGGTGCTGCTGTTTCTACCTTCAGGTGAATACCTTTCCCTGGCACCATTCATAAGGTATCAGGGCAGCTCACTGCACCTGCCTCCCCCCACCCCATTAGGCCTAGAAACCTTGAAAGCAGAAAGAGGATGGAGCCAGATGACGGCAGGGGAACTGGAGACCTGGGACTGGAGGGTGTCCCAGGTTCTAATCTGGCTCAGCCTTCAGCGCCTGGCGAGGGGCCTGACTAACCCTTCAGTTCTCTTCCCAGGCACAAGATCCCCTAACTCACTGCAGGATAGGAGAAGTTATCTCTGAGAAAGTCCTCTGGAATATGCAGGTTCTAATTGAACTTCTCTACTCCAGGGCCTAGGTCTTTTGTTTTAATAGCAGCACGTCTTTGAATAACCAAGTCCTGAGTTCCACATCCAGATCTGAACACCCTGCTGTGAGTGAGGAGGAGAAACACCAAGTACCCTCTGAGTTCTTCCTATGGACACAGGCGTCTTCTCTGATGCAGGAAACTCCTTTCCTCACTTTCTTTCCCTTATTTATTTTTTTGAGACAGAGTTTGATTCTGTCACCCTGGTGTCACTGTAGCTCCTGGGACTCCAGGCACGTGCCACCATGCCCACTCTGTACGCCGCAGTGTGTTCCACAAGAGCCAAGCGCTCCAGAGTCATCACCTCCTATTCTAACTAGACCCCCTCTCAGTTGCAAGACCTACCTCAGTCAGGCACACCTTTAGATTCAAGGGAAAATGACAAAGGCGTGTCATTACAGAGGTCTCTGCTTAATGAGAAAACAGAGGTGTGGCCTAGGAAAAGGTGGATGATTTAACTGAAAGCCCCAGGCAGATTTCTGACAGCACCTGCCCAGGTGGCTGGAAAATTAACGCCCCAACTCAATCAAGGATCAGACTATGTGACCTCTAAGCTTCCTTTCATGCTGAGATTCACACAGCTCCACAGCATCTCCCCAAATGGACTGCTTTCTCCCACACCAGAAGCCCCTGCCTCATAACTGTCAGTGCCAGAAAACCACATCGGGCCCCTAATAGGCCTTCAATTACCCACTTAAGAGAGGCAACCTCTCCCTTCCACAAACGCTTCTCTGGGGTCCACACCTAAAGTTTCCTTAACATGGAAATCAAAAAATTTTTGTCTCCTTAACAATTAATCTTGTAAGCTCATAGGTTTTTGGTGTCCAGACGACAGTACTGACACAATCTGGTGGAGGAGGGTGGCACAGGATAGGAGAAAGACTGGTTATCCGCTGGAGTTTGGTCTAGTCCCTTAGTTCAAAGTTTACTCCTTTACTACAACCCTGAAAGACAACAAAATACTAAAAGAAATGTATTTGTTTCCTTTTGCTCAAAATATTAACTGCTGATAAAATCAACTACAAGATATACCTAAACTGCTCCAGAAGCTTTACCTGCTAATAATTAAATTTGCTCTCACAACCATATTAAAAATTCTAGGAAAACCTGGGCTTCTGTGCATACTATACAGGACAAGAAAATCAGCTCCCTTCAGTCCTAATCTTCCGCCCCATTTAATAAACAAACTAAAAAAAAATGTTAAGAACATGCATTAAAAAAAATCTGAACGGCTTCATGAAATAGATATTCCAAGTCTTCCTATGACGCTAATGAAGGCTTCTGACAAGAGTTTAATGAGCTGTTATCCAGTATCTTCCAGGCCTGAAGATGTAGCTTCTCCTCTTTTAGTACAGAGGATACACAGAAAGTAATCAGTATCATGGTCCAGAGTAAACGTCCAAGCCATCCTACAACAGGCAGAAAAATCCCAGCTCACTTCCAAACTCCCTCATCTTGCCATTACCTAAAATGACAAACTTTTTCTACTACTTTAAGTACCAGGAGCTGAAAGATGCTATCAACTCACTATTTCTTTCTGCCGTGTATATGACTTATTTGTTTGAGCAGATCCTCTCTGCCACAAATCCTTCCTTTTCTGCATACTTAACATAGGTTTGATATTTCTCTAGGCCAAAGATTATGTGCTGAGTTTTTCCTTGACTGAAGGACAGAAGAGACATGAAGAGGAGGAGGAGGATGCCTCAAATTCCTCTGTTCTTGCAGACAACTCCAGAGAACAATTCTCAATAAGAAACATTATAAAAAGCTTAAATCCACACCCTCACACTTCTGATTTAAAGTGGGGGGCGTCCCACAGGGAATAAAAACAGAACTAAAAAAATGTACTGAGTCTATTCTGGTTTCAGACACTGTCACTTTGCTGACCTTCTATCATAAAACTGGCTCCATGACCCTGGGGGTAGAGTAGGGAGCTTAACCCACATGTGGACCACAGTTCATACTTTGTAAAAATCATGACATAATGAACCAAAAGGCAGTCATACAGAAACGTGTTCAAGTCTTTCGTGCCTTGTTCAGCTCCTGATTTGTCTTAGAATCCTCCTACTCACACAAGCAGGACCACATGCCTACAGACCCCTGCAAAGGCAACTCCTTTGTTCCCCCAAATCCTGAACATCCAGGAATCACTAAGTGCTCAGAGGGGGCTTCTGTAACAGCTGCAATGCAGAAACTACCAGCTTCCCACCTCCACCCCTGCCTCTTACATCAAAAAGCAAAGGCCACTACCTTCTGGGATAGAACTCAACAAGAGTTCTTTCCCCCTAAAGAACCAAAGGTATGGCTGGTAGTTAGAGGTAAGTGATATCTAAGCCAAATAGGGCCTTGGGGACACAAGTGGGTGAAGTGGGGGATGCTGGCCTGGGACCTAAACCAACATTCAGACCTCTGTTGTTAGGAAATAATATGCTCCCCATTCCAAATGTCTTGCAAAGTTTTGGAGTACAACCCATTCATGAGTTGGGCGCCGTGTATACTGCACAGGGCAAACAGTACTGAGTACATGTGGACATTCCTAATGAAAGGCCTGACACCAATATTCTTTCTGTGCAAAGCCCTAAATGTGGAACTCACCCTCCTCCAGCCTCCTGGCACTTGTTGCCTCTATTTCTCTTTTGGCAAAAAATTTTGGAGTGCCTCATCACACAGCATAAGTTACCCCCTCTTTTTTAAATGTCATGTGGTTTTATCTTGTAACAAAATCCTAAAGAGGTATCATCTCATACTGCCTAGTGGCAAGCGACTTGCACAAAATAGGGGCACCTTAATTTGGGGGCTGAGGCAAATGATGGCAACTTTGGCAAAGTAACAAAAACGAAAACCCGCAAAGCTACATCGAGACCTAACTTTTATGTTACTTAGGATTTGAACTTCTCTTCACCATTCTCCCTCTCCATGGGAAATGATACACTCTCTTTCACTTCCTAATGACCCTGAATTGATATGAACAGAATAGTAGGGAGAAGCTCGAGACCCAAAAGAGTTCACAAGTCGGCAAGGTTAAGAGAGCTCACCCACCATCCACAACATGCACACACATTCTCTCTCACACACACTTCCTCTTCAACTCTGCCATTATTTAGTTGGTTTACTTATTCCAGGCAGAACCAGGGACCCTTTGGTCATCCAGAAATATGTTATGAGTCTCTTTATGAAATTCCTGTACCTCTCAGGGCCACACTGAGTGAGTCTGTCCAGGGCACGGATTTAAACAGGTGCTCACTCTCACTCTGGCTCTATACTCAGAGGGGACGTCCTTAGTCTCTCTGGGGCCCCCATCCTCAAGCCTCCCCATTTTCATGGGGACAGAACCACTCAGAGGCTACCTATGGTTGAGCACACAAAGAAGATGGATTTTTACAGAAAGTCTTTTCCAGGGACCTCCCACTGCTGTTGAGGATAGAGAACCAAAAATTATAAACAGGGCACAAGTCCTAACCCACACAAATGGTTTATCTACTGTTTGGGGAGAGAGACAAATGAGGAGTGAGAAAGGTTTTCTGAAACTAGTGGCAGAGTACTGAGAAACCATCAGTATCCACACAAGCCCAAGAGCAACTTGGGGGCAAGGACCTTCGGTAAGGGAGATTCCAGGAGGATTCATGCAAAAAACACATGGAGCATGGCCCCAGTAGGGAGCATGTGCTCTGGCCGGAACTCCTTGTGCACGGATGCCAAGTCCAGAATGCCTAGAAGAACACTGCAAAATGCACCAACTCTCAACCACTGAGAAAGCATTTTAATTTCACTTTGATCATTCCACCAGCATCTCTAGAGTCCATGGGACCCTGGCAGTTTCACAGAAGAAGACATCAATCGTTGGCAGGAGGAAATTTGCAGGGCTATCAGGTTCTGGATGAGGGAATGCTTACTTTAGTTGAAAAGAGTGATTTAAATGAATTTAAATTCATCCCACATAATCAAGTTACATCAGTGTTTCTCATAAGTACTTATGAATAATTCACTTTGGTAACAGCAAAAGCCAGACCAGAAAAAGTCACTTCAAAGATAACAAGACTTAACATCAATCCTACCTGAATTCTTACGTTCAGCTCCTTCCCTAACCATTTTCATTTCTTTCTACCCTAGCACTCGGGATTCTTCACCAGCTTCCTACCCCTCATCTGCCACCCCTCAATAAGCTCTCTGCAATGGGTGAATTGTAGCTACCTTCTGCTGTCTCCACAGCCTACCCTTCTAAAATCAATCTTGAAGTCAGGCCCTAAGGGTAGGGCTCATCCAAAAGTGGTCATTTGCAAGTCTAGATGCCACTGCAAGTCCAGAATGTGTCTAGTTTCTAATAGTGTTTACTAAAAGGGAGAGCCAACTAATCCACTCCAGGTCCCCAGCAACTACCCCTTCAACACAGAATCCCAGAACTGTAAAGAAAGTCAGCAGAGAAAGTCAGATGTGTGCTTTCTGAGATAAATGATGGTGCTCAAGGGTACACAAGCTTCATGGAATTTCCACCTGACCAATGGGAGGCTAGGCTGCCCCCACATGCCTTGCCATTTGATTATCCAGGCCACCTGCCTCTCCAGCCCGGCTTCGTAATGGGAAAGCACTGATAAGAGACTTGCATTTATTTAGCTGAATATATTGGCAGAATTCTGAGACTAGACTGTCAGGAGGTTGAAGGGCTAGCATACAAAAATCCATGCTTTACATTTTCAGAAATGCACTGTGTATACTAAGCTTGTTTGCAAAAACAAGAGTCTGAACTAGTTCAGCTAAACCATTCACAAGCCATTCACCTTTTATTTACAAGCTAAAGTGGGGTCCTAAGCATCATACCAATTGCCATCTCTCTTTAGCGAACACTTACTTCCTCCTCACACATCTTCACTGGCTCTTTATTTACACTCTGAGCCTTTGCAAGAATCAGGGTAACCACAGTACTCAACAAGGCAGAGCTGCGGTTGCAGAGAGACAGAAATGGAGTAGAGGGTCTGGAGCTTCCCCCACCCCAAAGCGTTCAACACGAAGTTCAGGGAGCCTGTATCTGAGGCCTGAGCACTCACCCTGCCTCATAAGGGGCAGAAGGCACAGCTGGTGCTAAGAGCTGTCATCACTGCTTGGCCATCCACAAACCTAAAATCAAACCCACCCTGCAAAACAAAGTTCTCTGAAAATGGAAGTCTGTTAGGTCCGTTTTGGCCGCCTCCTCCACTATCAACAGAAACTGCTTTACTGAGGCACACCCCAAAGTTCATTCCTCATCCTGATCACCCACTTCTGGCCCCCAATGACTTTTCCAAGGAGGATTTTTTTTTTCCTCAGTAAACAAGAAATATTTGTTCAGCTCTGGAAGAATTCTTCTGAGAAAACTATACATTCTCAGAATTCCATTCATAAGCAACTATGACAATCAAGGTCTTTTGAGCCTGGACACCCAGAGTGGTCACAAAAGAATGGCCAGGGTTAGGGGAAAAGAGGCAGGAAATCCATTGATTTCAGAAGGTGACACTACACCCCCTGGGGCCACACCACCTGAACAATGAATGAAATTCTAAAGAGGTAGGACCAGATGTACCTTCTGCATTTTTTTTTTTTTTTGAGACAGAGCCTCACACTGTCACCCTGGATAGAGTACCGTGGCATCACAGCTCACAGCAACCTCCAATTCCTGGGCTCAAGCGAGTCTCCTGCCTCTGCCTCCCAAGTAGCTGGGACTACAGGCGCCCGCCACAACGCCCGGCCATTTTTTGGTTGCAGCCGTCATTGTTGTTTGGCGCGCCCGGGCTGGATTCGAACCTACCAGCTCAGGTGTATGTGGCTGGCGCCTTAGCCCGCTGAGCCACAGGTGCAGAGCCTCAGCACCATTTTTTTCAAGGCTTTTTTGAATCTTTATCAAAAATCAGCTATCCACACATGGGTGAGTCTGCTTCTGGACTCCCTACTCTGCTCTATCAATCAAAGAACAAATAAGTGAATGAATGGGACTGCTGGATATGAAGCTTCTCTTCTTTTGGTATGTCCTAAAAAATTACTGAATAAATGTGGAGAAGCACAAAAACTCAAGCATTGTTATATGTATACAGGAAGAAATTTCAAAAAGATAATTAAAGCAATGGAAAATGATGCAAAAGGGACCTTTACCTAGTGTTTACATTTGGATAATTTTAGAGAAGTGTGCTTCTTTTTTTTTAAGGCAAGCATGAAGTGTGGTTCTGAGCAAAGTTAGACCACAGAAGTCTGAAAAGGGGGATGGGGTAGGGGATTGCTTATATATACAAAACAGTAACAAGTAGGCTAGGGGCAGTGGCTAACTCCTACAATCCTAGCATTTTTGAAGGCCAAAGTGGGAGGATTGCTTGAGACCCCATCTTAGCCCCAGCGTACCTGTAGTCCTAACTATTCAGGATAACACCCATCGCACTTTATCCTAGGCAACAGATTGAGACCCAGTCTCTAAGAAAAAAAAAAAAAAATAGTAGTAGCGAGGTCATTACAGACTCTCCCCGGTGAATGCACTGTGTTCCCCATGGCATTTTACCCATACCTCTATCAGAGACTCTTTTGCTCATGCTTCTGTTCAACTAATTCTCTTGAAGGCAGACAACATACCTCATTCAACTATGTACTACATGCAAGGTCATAAACAAGATGCACACACACACACACACAGTGACACTATATGTTTGCAACAAGAGTGACTGCAAACCTGGGCATGGTGGCTCACACCTGTAATCCTAGCACACTGGAAGGCTGAGGCAGGTGGATTGCTTGAACTGAGGAGTTTCAAGACCAGCCCAAACAAGAGTGAGACCCTGTCTCTAAAACTACCCAGGTGTTGTGGTGGGTGCTTAATAGTCCCAGCTACTCAAGAGGCTGGGCTCAGAGGATCTCTTGAGCCCAAGAGTTAGAGGTTGCTGTGAACTATGATACCACAGCACTCTACCTTGGGTGACAAAGTGAAACTGTCTCAAAGAGTATCTGCAAACTAAAAAATAAATAAAGCACAATTTCTGATGTCATCAAATATGCTTCTGCAACATGATTTATGATTCCTCATAGTATTCTGTCATTTGTATTTATTACTCACTCACTTAATGAACTCCCTATTTTGTTCCTTTTAACAGGAGGATGGCTTGAGCCCAGGAGTCTGAGGCTGCTGTGAGTGATAATGCCATAATATTCTAACCAGGGGCAACAGAATGAGACTCCCCCAAAAAATAAAAATGAAGATTAAAAAAAAAAAAAAAAACCAGTGGCTGCAAACTATGGGGTAAAAGAGAGGGAATTAAAGACCAGTTTCTAAACTCTATATAATTTTCTTTGCTGAAAAATTTCAACTTAAAAAATTAAAAATGTCTATAGTTCAAACAACACTTCCCCCACCACCTCTACATTTAAAATAAATAAAATTGCAATTGACAGGGAGGAAAAAAACTCAGAAAAAATTCTGAACCTAAAAAGAAAGAAAAATTAGGAAGTCTCTGAAGTTAAAGCATCTCTTCAACTCAGGGTACTTAGAAGAAAACAAACAAAAAAAATCATGCAATTATTTTCTTCTGGGACATACAGTCAACTATGTAAAATGGATTTCATCAGTTTACTCTACCAAAGTATTCATCAAAAAGAGATAAATGAAGCTCTTACTTTCTGATCTTGCAGTGGAGGTGGAGAAGTGGGCACAAGATAAGGGGCTTCTGCTCTTCCCAGGGAAGATGATGTACAATTAAAGTTGGGGAGACAAGAAGAAGGGATGTATCCTCTCCAACTATACTTTTAAACTTAAAATAAAAGGGAGGGGATACAATCACATTTAACATAATTATCTTTCCTAATTATTTTATTTAAAATATCTGGATTACCTACTATGCTAATAATGTACATTTCTGTAATTTTTTTATTTTTTTTTTATTTTTTTTGAGACAGAGCCTCAAGCTATCACCCTGGGTAGAGTGCTGTGGCATCACAGCTCACAGCAACCTCCAATTTCTGGGCTCAAGCGAGTCTCCTGCCTCTGCCTCCCAAGTAGCTGGGACTACAGGCGCCCGCCACAACGCCCAGCCATTTTTTTTTTTTTTTTTTTGGTTGCAGCCACCATTGTTGTTTGGCGGGTCCGGGCTGGATTCGAACCCGCGAGCTCAGGTGTACGTGGCTGGCGCCTTAGCCCGTTGAGCCACAGGCACCGAGCCATGATATACTTTACATTGCAGTTTCTGTTCAGCTGAAAAATAATGGTATGTCTTTATATGCTAATATGGAATAATCTTCAAGTGAAAAGGGCAAGGTGCAGAAATGGGATGGTGCAGTTCCATTTGTGTTTTAGAAAGGAGGAGAATATACAGACCACCTTGCTTGTATATGCATATTCCGAAAAATGGGTAACACTGATTACCTCTGGGGAGGAGAACTGGGAGTTTGGGGACAGGAGAAGGAGGGGACTTAGCACCGTATACCTTTTGTACATTTTGAATTGTGGACTATGTGACCATATGACCAAAATAAATAAGAAATGGGCCAAAACAGAAACTGACTTTTTTTACTGACATGTTTTCTCAGAACAGGTGGGGGGAGAGGGCATATAAAGTCGGTTAAGGGATAGGATCAGGAATGACATTTTCTCAAGTGGTGGAGACCCAGAGAAGTGGATGTGGCCCCTAGTAACTCCTTTTGCTAGCTCTAGCTTGTATATCTCTGAGGAAATGTTATGCCTCAGCCAGTCCCTCCCCTCTCCTTCTCCTGCCCATCCTGCCATCTCTCTTAGAAGAGAGGGCAGTGGAGTGGGGTGACTTCAGCTGCTGGAAGCCCAGGCCAAGGCAGGAAGTAAAGTACAGGAAACAGAGTTTGGATGTTGCTCAGCTTCTGACCAGAGAGAGATCACATTCTGAGATCTAGAAGCTTCGGCTGCCTTCTATCTGTTCTACCCCAAGCCCAGGTTCTTCCGTGGGTCAAGGAATGGAACAGTGGACAGGGAGGAGTCATTGAGCTAAAGAGCAGCAACTAGGTTCCTATTGATAGAAAGAAAACCTGCAGTAGGGAGCAGGGCCAGCCATGGCTAATACGGCCAGAGTAGAAGCAAGAGTGAAAGTGGACAAGGAGAGATTGAAGACTGAGATGGAGGAGAAAATGGGATGTAGTGGACCATTGTGGCTCTGACGCTGACTTCATGCTTCCTCTTCCTTTGACTTGAGGAACTAAACTTCTTAACTAATTATATTAGTTAATTAATTAATATTTGGAGACAGAGTCCCGTTCTGTCACTGAGGCTGGAGTGCAGTAGTGGTGCAATCCGCTCACCACAGCCTCAAACTCCTGAGCTCAAGTGATCCTCCTGCCTCAGCCTCCCAAGTAGCTGGGACTACAGTTGTGAAACACTAAGCTTGGCTAATTTTTTTATTTTTTTTTTTGAGACAGAGTCTCACTATGTTGCCCTTGGTAGACTGCCATGGCGTCACAGCTCACAGCAATCTCAAACTCTTGGGCTCAAGCAATTCTCTTGCCTCAGTCTCCCAAGTAGCTGGGACTACAGGAGCCTGCCACAACACCTGGCTATTTTTTGTTGCAGTTGTCATTGTTGGTTAACTAGCCTGTACCGGGTTTGAACCCACCAACTTCGGTGTATGTGGTTGGCACCATAACCACTGTGCTACGGGCGCCAAGCCAGCTTGGCTAATTGTTTAAAGTTTTGTAGAAACAGGGTCTCACTATGATGCCCAGGCTGGGGTGCAGTGGCCATTGACAGGCATGGGCACTGCCCACTGCAGGCTTGAACTCCTGGGCTCAAGTAATGCTCTTTCCTCAGCCTCGTAAGTAGCTGAGACTCCAGGTGTGCACCACTGCACCTGGCTTAATCACATAGTTATTTGTTCCCCCCTCCTTATGGCTCCTCTTATGCTACTTGCCCCATGGCCAGTGCTGAGGGGAAGGGGAGAACACCCTACCTCTACTGTCTGGCTCACTTGAATTGCATTACTTTGAAACCCATGTCCAGACCAAATAGTGTGAATTCTTGTAGGTAGTGAGTGTCTAATCATTCTCACAAGCTTTCATATGAAAATGTGACTAGTTGTGTCTCTCTAGGTCTTCCCATGGGGCTGACACCACCTGCCCAAGCCCCAAATGAGGTGAGGCAAAATGGTCATCCAGATCATTAGAGCATCATCCCAGCTCAGGCAGGAAGTCTGCAAGGTGGACCTCTAGCCCCTACCCTGATCCAGTCTCGTCCTTAAACTGCCACTGACATTGTCTGGAGTCTTGGCCTAAGACTTGTCCAGGATTAATGAGTGAGGACGTCAGGTTCTAAAGAGAACACTGCCTCCCAGGTCAAGCTCTTCAGGACCTGTGGTGCGTTGTCCTGAGAAAGAGGAGCTAGAGAAGGGGTCCCTGAGGCTGGAGTCAGAGGTCATTCCTGAGACTTCCCCAGGAATGTAGACAGGACCCCCCTGTGAGGAACACAAGCTGTGCCCATCTGCCTCTCCTCTGGCAGCCCCCAGGAAAGGCTCCAACTCCGAGTGCAAGAGGATTCCTTTACATGGTCAGCAAGGATTTATGAAGGGCCTTCTAAATGCCAGGCACTCTTCAGAAAACTGGAATACACTAGTGAATAAGAGACACAAAATCTACCCTCAGGGGCAAGGAGGCCAGCAAAGGCCTAGTTATAGACAAGGAGGGAAGAGGACAACAGCTGGGACTCCTAGTCCAGACTTAGAGGCTTGGGAAGGCCTCCTGTGTGATATAATATCTGCACCAATGATGCCAGAGAAGTTGGCCTGGGAGGAGCCAAGAGAGTGGAGACAATGTTCTAGGCAGTGGGAACAGCATGTTCAAAGGCTAGCGAGTAAAAGGGTGGCTTCATCCAAGTACTCAAGTTCATTGACAGATACATGAGGGGAAGTGTTAGTAGAGCCTGGAGAGGCAAGTGGGGCAGGTCCTAGCAAGTCACACCACCCTAAAGAAACTGGGGAGCCATAGAAGGATTTTAAGCAGAGGAGTGACAGGGTCAGATTTGCCTTTTAGGACATATCTAACCCACATACAAAGAATAGAGTGAATGGGGTGGGGGCAGGGAAGGTTCTGGCCACAGGGAGTTAGGTCAGATGGCTGGGACTGCTATCAGGGTCACAAGGACAGTGGCCTGAGTCTATTACAAGACCCTGCGGGAGATGTGGCCTAAGGGGGCCCTGTTTGCAGACCCCAGATCAGAAGCCCAGATCTTCTGTGTGCTGAGGTTGGTGGAAAATGAGGAAGGATCCCTGGCCACTGGCTGATCTTCACCCTCTGTGCAGGCCGTGACACCCTGAATGGACGGTCATTACATAACATTTATTCCGCTCTTGGATCACTTGGTTGAGTCAGTTGCTGATCAACCTAAGTTCCCACCCAACAATCAGTTCTACTTGTAGCTAGTGTGAGTTGTGGTCACTGCTTAGATCAACCTTGGGCAGTTTACACAAGGCATAGTGGGTATGGAAAACACATTCAATAGGTGAAGCCTTAAAAAGGGTGTGGGGCTGGCGCTCTCTAGGCAGCTTCTTCAACTGGGTGTGGCGATAAGGATGAGCTCACTCATTTCACAGATAACTAGCTTTGTGCCCTCACCATCCTGGTTGGCAGGAAATTCAATTACAGGCATGTTTTTTGGGGTGGGTGTTCGTTTTAGGGGTTGGTAAGAGTCTGGATCCTGGGACTTTGGGGGATATTAGCAGACTTGAATTGGCAGAGATCACTGCTGTCATGCTCACTTTCTGCTCAAGGCGGTGATGGAGGAGGCCCATGGGCAGTAGGCTGTCACTTCTACAAGGCCCTGAGTGGAAGAGTGGGCTCTGGGCCCTCTACCACCCAACATGTGTGCCAGTGTGCACAGCCACCAACACATACACACACTGCTCCTACTTGTTAGTCCCACAGAAGTCCTCAAAGACTTTCCCTCCTATGTTAGGGGCGCTCTCAGGAGCCTTTCTGCCTGCTAGGTCGAAATACTCACTTCTTCCTATTATGGAAATTGCAAGGAGTTTCAGGTAGATCCAGGTGCTCCTGACACAAAGATCCAATTATTGAGTCAACAAGGATTTCCAAGGAAGAAAGGAATGTTTAGATAGACTTTTTGTTGGAAGAATGGAAGAAACTTCCTCAAATCTGTCTCCCCAACTAAAGGAAACCATGGGGTTTTTTTTTTTTTGAGACAGAGTCTTACTTTATCACGCTCGGTAGAGTGCCGTGGCGTCACAACTCACAGCAACCTCCAACTCCTGGGCTTAGGCGATTCTCTTGCCTCAGCCTCCAGAGTAACTGGGACTACGGGCGCCCGCCATAATGCCCGGCTATTTTTTTATTGCAGTTTGGCCGGGGCCGGGTTTGAACCCACCACCCTTGGTATATGGGGCCGGTGCCCTACCCAATGAGCCACAGGCACCGCACCGGCCTGGTCTGATTACTCAGCTGAGCTAGAAAGTTCAACCAAGGCACAGTGGTAACCTGAAGCAAAAGTGAGTGGACACTGAAAATGGAATTGAAGTGGCACAGGCAGTGTGGATGGAAAGCAAAAGTAACCTGCACAAGTTTCAGGGTAACAAGGAGAGATTTTTTTTTTTTTTTTTTTTTTGAGACGGAGCCTCAAGCTGTCACCCTGGGTAGAGTGCCATGGCATCACAGCTCACAGCAACCTCCAACTCCTGGGCTCAAGCGATTCTCCTGCCTTTGCCTCCCAAGTAGCTGGGATTACAGGTGCCCGCCACAACGCCCGGCTATTTTTTGGTTGCAGCCATCATTGTTTGGCGGGCCCGGGCTGGATTCGAACCCACCAGCTCAGGTGTATGTTGCTGGCGCCTTAGCCGCTCGAGTCACAGGCGCCGAGCCAAGGAGAGATTTTATTTAGGAAGAAGAAAGGGAAAGTTTAGAGCACTTTCAAAGAGTTGGAAGTGAGTCCCTGTCATGAAGCAGAGAAGGTGAGAGAGATGAAGACAAAACGGCCTGCAGGGGTATTAAATACCCACTCCATTTGAAATTGGTGTGCCTCCAGGCAGTATTGCCTTTTTCTATTGGTCATCGATGTTCTCTTTCTATTGCTCATTGGTTACCTAGGTCACATCTGTTTTCTTGTTTTTTTTTTTTTTTTGAGACAGAGTCTTACTTTGTCGCCCTCGGTAGAGTGCCGTGGCATTACAGCTCACAGCAACCTCCAACTCCTGAGCTTAGGTGATTCTTTTGCCTCAGGCTCCCAAGCAGCTGGAACTACAGGCGCCCACCACAATGCCCGGCTATTTTTTTGTTGCAGTTTGGCCGGCGCCAGGTTTGAACCCGCCACCCGTGGTATATGGGGCCGGCGCCCTACTCACTGAGCCAGAGGTGCTGCCCCTGTTTTCTTCTTTTTAATTTTCTAATATTTTATTAGACAATTTTTTAAACATACAGTATAGCTGAAAGAATTATACAATGATTAGCCATACACCCACCACATACATTTCATAATTTTTTCTCTCTTCTTCACATGTAGGGACTTTGTGAGTAGGGAGGCCACAGGTTTTGTGCCCTTCATCACAATGAACCCAGATTCCTGTTTGGTGTGTTATAAACAGAGAAGCCATTTTTAGGCCCCCTGCAGTGAGCACTGGGGAGGGGAGCACCCACATTCTTAAGGGCCCTGCATACTTCCTGGTTCAGTAGGCCAGGTTTTCCTCCTTCCACTGCCTGAAGCTCATTTCTTAGTGTCCCTTCTCACTAGCCTGGGCAACAGAGAGAGACTCTGTCTCAAACAAACAAATGAAAAGGTCAACTCACATGTGTCTTCCTGGACATGTCCAGCTTGCAGAGGATTCTGCCTAGGTGGTGAGGGAAGGAGGTCTCCGCTCTGGAACCCTCAGTCTCTCCTGGTTCTTCTCAGCTCATGACTGCTGAGATGAAAGTAGCTTCCCACACATCTGTCGCCTGGCAGAGAAGCCACCCAGCCACCGGTTGTGAGGGATGGGGGCAGCTTCCCTCTCCACCTTGGCAACATTTTGGAGGCAGGTTTCCTGGGTGATATGGTTGTGGGCTGCCAGTTTCCCAGCCCACCTGACATCTCTCACTCAGTCTTGCAGGAGGCTGACCGCAAAGGTCTCTGTTCCACCCTGTACCCTGTGTCCGCATCCCCCACAGCAACACACCAGGCAGCTTCCTGCTTGCTATACACCCCAAGCCCACCCTTCAGTGACGTTAAGCTGCAGGTGTCTAGCGTGTCCCCATGCCCCCAGCTCCTCTTAGAGGCTTTGCCTCCTCATCATGACTCTCAAGCTGGTGGAGAGGGCAGGAGACAGCAGTGGGGAGCAGAGCCTGGAAGGCCCCAGAAACTAGGGAGGAAGAGAGAATCCAGCTACAGAGGTGCTGCCAGGTGGGTTTTGCTGGCCAACCTGTAGCTGGGAGAAAGGTCCCCTCTGGAGGGTAGACAAAGGAGCGCCCCAGGACACGTCTCCTTCCTCTGGCCTCCCCCAGCTGGATCTCCAGTACCCACCCTCCAGCCACTTGATTCCCCAACTCTGACCCTGAGTGTGCTGTTTGATTTGGAACAGGCCTCATGTAGGCCACTTAAAGTCCAGGTTCTACGTCCACCCCACCCCCTGAACCTGGCCTGACCCCTGGCCCAGCTCCACTCCCAACCCTCTGGCCTTGGTCACTTCTCTTTTACCTTGTCCATGTTGCCTCTTGCCTGGCAGTACCACCCTGAGACACGATCCTCCAGAGCCCGAGAGAGGCATCCTGTGCCCAGGTGCCCTATCTGTTGTCTTTCTGCCTTCAAGATCCAGAGACCGAAGACAGCCCAGGAGCTTCAGCTATGGCTGCCTTCATTATATTGTCCCTATTTGTTGTCCTGGTGTCAGGCATAGGTGAAGGTGGGACTGTGAGTGAGAAAGAGGATGAGAGGAAATGTAGCCCAGGGCTGTGTCCCCAGTGCCCCTCTGTATCCCACAGGGCCCAGCCCTGGACACACCCTGGCCAGAGCCAGCTGTTTGCAGACCTGAACCGAGAGGAGCTGACTGCTGTGATGAGCTTTCTGACCCAGCAGCTTGGGCCAGGGCTGGTGGATGCAGCCCAGGCCCAGCCCTCGGACAACTGTATCTTCTCAGTGGAGCTGCAGCCGCCCCCGAAGGCTATGGCCCTGGCCCACCTGGACAGAGGGAGCCCCCCACCTGCCCGGGAGGCACTGGCCATCGTCTTCTTTGGTGGACAACCCCAACCCAACGTGACTGAGCTGGTGGTGGGACCACTGCCTCACCCCTCCTACATGCGGGATGTGACCGTGGAGCGTCATGGAGGCCCCCTGCCCTATCACCGACGCCCCGTGCTGGCCCGAGAGTACCTGGACATAGACCAGATGATCTTCGACAAAGAGCTGCCCCAGGCTGCTGGTCTCCTCCACCACTGTTGCTTCTACAAAGGGCAAGGAAGGAATCTGGTGACAATGAACACAGCCCCCCGTGGTCTGCAGTCAGGGGACCGGGCCACCTGGTTTGGCCTCTACTACAACGTCTCAGGGGCTGGGTTTTTCCTGCACCCTATAGGCTTGGAGCTGCTGGTAGACCACAAGGCCCTGGACACTGCCCAATGGACCATCCAGAAGGTGTTCTATCAAGGCCACTACTATGAGAGTCTGGCCCAGCTGGAGGATCAGTTTGAGGCTGGCCTGGTGAATGTGGTATTGATCCCAGACAATGGCACAGGTGGGGCCTGGTCCCTGAAGTCCCAGGTGCCACCACGTCAGGCTCCCCCTCTGCAGTTCCATCCCCAGGGGCCACGCTTCAGTGTCCAGGGGAGTCGAGTA